>ML661338.1:33868586-33930217 GCA_007570785.1 Antilocapra americana | reverse complement strand
GGTAACGAGAACCCTGCATGTGAGACAGCAAAAGGAACGCAGATGTAAAGAACAGACTCGTGGACTCTGTGGATGAGGGCAAGGGTGGGATGATATGGGAGAATGGCATTAAAACATGTTAATTATCATATGTGAATTCAATCACCAGCCCAGGGTTGATGCTCGGGGCTGGTGGACTGAGATGTCCCAGGGGGAGGGAATTGGGAGGGAGGAGGAAGGGGGGTTCTGGTGGGGGAGCATATGTAAACCCATGGTGGTTTCATGTCATTGTATGGCAAAACCAACACAATAAAGTAAAAAAAATTAAAAAAAAACACAACCAAGTGTTATGGCTGGATTGATACTTGTGGTTCTTAATATAATTGCAAGATGCCCTTAGCAATAACCATCAGGAAACTCTGAAAGAGAAAGATTTATGACTCACAAGTCCTGGAAATTCCATGACACATCTGGGATCACAGAGTGAGGCCACAGGGAATGTGATACCAAAAATTCACCCTTTCTATACACGGGTCAGTCAGTTCAGTCCCTCAGTCATGTCTGACTCTTTGAGACCCCATGGACAGCAGCACGCCATGCTTCCCTGTCCATCATCAACTCCCCGAGCTTGCTCAAACTCATGTCCATCTAGTCGGTGATGTCATCCATTCATCTCATCCCCTGTCGTTCCGTTTTTCTCCTGCCTTCAATCTTTCCCAGCATCAGAATATTTTCCAGTGAGTCCATTGAAAAAGCATGGAGGTGGCCATGGATCAGGTGGCCAAAAGATTGAAGCTTCAACGTCAGCATCAGTCCTTCCAATGAATATTCAGGATTGATTTCCTTTAAGATTGACTGGTTTGATCCTATACATGAGTACCGGTGCTGAATTCTTTCTTGGAGACAGAGTTTTGCGTGAAGTAGAACAAAAAATAGCTTTATTGTTTTGCCAGGCTTCCCTGGTAGCTCAGCTGGTAAAGAGTCCACCTGTAGTGCAGGAGACTCTGGTTTGATTCCTGGGTCAGGAATATCCTGTGGAGTAGGGATAGGGTACCCACTCTTATATTCTTGGGGTTCCCTGGTGAAGAATCCGTCTGCAATGTGGGAGACATGGGTTTGATCCCTGGGTTAAGAAGATCCCCTGGAGAAGGACATGGCACCCAGTCCAGTATTCTTGCCTGGAGAATTCTCATGGACAGAGGAGCCTCGTGGACTAGAGTCCATGGTGTCGCAAAGAGTCAGACACGACTAAGTGACTAAGTACAAGACACAGCACATTGCTTTGTCAGGAAAAGTGGGTCACAGTGGGCTCTTGCCTTCAAAAACTATGTATCCCAACTAGAGGAGCTTGGTGAATCTTTATGGCAATGGTTCAAGGAGATGAAGCTAAGATTAGAGTATGTGTGTGTGGGGGGGGCAGCAGTGCTTTAATCTCATCTCAGATTATCTTCGAGATCTTTTCTGGTTTCTTTAATCTGGCCTCAGGTGGAGAATCTGACATTCTCCACTGCTGGGTTTTAATTCTGTGCTGTTGTTCAGTCACTAAATCCTGTATGACTCTTTGTGACCCATGCATGGACTGCAGCAAGCCAGGCCTCACTAAGGGCTTAAAAATATTGTTATATGTGTTTCTTGAGGTGGAACAGGGTCCCTTCCCCAGGGCCGCATTGCTATTTCTGGACACCCTTTGACTCAAGGAGATCAAAAGCCTCCCTTGACTCTGTAGGCCTTCCCATCCTGAAATAGCAACTGTTCAAATCAGCTATTTGGAACTCAGGGAAGTTCATGGAGACTGACAAGACAGGCTCCCCATGCCCAGATGACCCTACAGGGTCCTACTAGATTTCAAGAGTAGGGCTTAGAATTCTGCTTCTATTGAGTTGAAGATGGAAGCTTAGAGTTTCTTGGGCTTACTCTTGCTAGGTGAATTTAAAACATAGGCATGAACATTTAAAGAGAGAAGAGGAAAAATAAGTGGCCCAAGCGGACAGTTATGAAAATCAACCAAGATCTCTAAAACAGAGGAATTTGAATGGGCTGGTCTACCTCTTTGTCTCTCTGTATGGCTGCAAGATCTTTATTCAGATACCCCACCACTGAAGTGGATGCCTCTGCAATCAAAATTTCTATCAGGCACTTGCATTACAAAAAAGAGAAAACCCAACTGTCAAGCCTTATACCATGCTATTGAAACTCATCTCCTAAAAATTCCTAGCAGGAATTTTAAATTTTAGCCTGTTAAGTATCTTCATCAACTATACACTAATTGACACATTTATTTGTATCCTAATCTTTAGTTTTAAACAATTGTTTACTACTGTATAAGATTAACAACCAGATACTATACAACCTACCTGCCAAATATTTAATCCATTTATTCCTTCTTTAATTAATTTATTTAATATTTATCGAATAAGGTTTTCTGTGCCAGCTTTCCTGTGATAAACACTGGAAATAAAGCATAAGAGTTGGACATGACTGAGTGACTGATCAAAACAACAGTAGATATTTTAGTGTTTTGCTAGTGAAATCAGTTGAAGTCTCTGGATAAGATGACATTGCATTATTGATTTTGTTTTTTAAAGTGATTAAATAGAATATTGTTGTTTTGTTGTCATTTAGTCACTCAGTCATTTCTGATTCTTTTGCAACCTCATAGACTGTAGCCAGCCAGTCTCCTCTGTCCATGAGATTTCTCAGGCAAGAATACTGGAGTGGGTTGCCATTTCCTTCTCCAGGGTATCTTCCCAAACCAGGAATAGAATATAAGCGCTTACAATCCAAAATTTAAGTGTTCAACTTCCTTGTCAATGATGTCTTTGACTCATAAAATGTGGGAAGCCTATATTTTGGGAATACAACAAGAAAGATTTGCTGATGAAATATGTGAGGGGAACTTATCAATGAGGAGAATTTTCTTGTTGATGTGATTGCTTAATTTTCTATTTGGATAAAACAATAGGTGATGTTTCTCTGTTGAAACTCAGCATTCGGTGAGGGAAAAAATTAGTTCAGTTTGTGGTTAAGCATCACCTCTTTGAGTGTCATGTTTAGCCTATTTCTCTCTTCTTTCCCATTGCCACTGCCATCGTTTAAGAATTTAACAAATTTCCTAGCTCTGTGTGACTACTTTAGGTAAAGAGGCACAAGCTTCGGATCCCAAGCCTCGCTTCTCATGTTAACCTCATTAATGAAGTTAAAGTTACCAAAGGAAGCTTTTTCTTGTCCCATGCCCTAATAGAATATGACATTGAACTAAGAACACACTATGCATACTAGTTGATTAAATTCAATTTGAGGCATAGATCTCCAGACCATTGGTATCAGCATAACTAGACACTTTTTTAGAAATGCACATTTCTGAGTTCAAAGGTACTACTGCAACAAACTCTGGGGATGTGATAAAGCAATCTGTTTCAGCAAGTCCTCCAGGTGATCTGATCCACATTAAATTTTGAGAACAAGGGTTTCAGATGTACTGAACTAGGGACCAGGCAGGTGACATCCATGAGTGATGAAGTCCAGGTGTGAGTCAAAAGGAAATGTCTGGCATCGTAGCAATCTAGAGAAGGCATATGTCTCCACTGGGGTCAAGGCCAGCCAAGCCAATTGGTGAATATGAAATTTATTTTTTTCTTAAGGTAAGCAAGCAGAATAGATTTTTTGATGTATATTTCATGACTTTTAAATATTGCTAGCCAATTCTGATCATTGTTGGCCAACCACATAAAACATGTTTGCAGGCTATTTCCGTCCCACGTAAGTTCTATTTAATAATAAGAGTTTGGAGGAGAGCTGTGTGATAAATCTGTTTCCCTTTGTATATGTACAATTTCTTGATACTTCAAAGAGAATTGAGGAAATTATCTTATTTTATTGTTTTTCTCTTCTTCTTGGTGATTTTTATATATATTGGATGAGAGACTTAAACACACTCTGCTTGTTATTTCTCACTCTGAAAATGTACACTTTTAAAATGCATACCATTCTTTGTTTCACAGTAATATCATCCCCGGGCAAGATTTGGATTTTGGTTCATTTACAGATGAGGCAGACATGCCCTTAATGGCATGTCTCAGGTGGACAGAGAGGTCTGTTTCCAGAGCCCTTGCTGTGGGGAGCCACACTCTCTCTGCCATCTGTGACTTGTATATGGGGATTTAAAGATGGAGATGCACTGCGGGCCAGTTTCCTCTTCACTGACCATCTGCCACAGGTGCTGCCAACAGTGCCCATGGTATTCAATCTTCAGATGAAAGACTGAATTAGCTTCCATGAGTTTCTTACTAAATTGTTGCACCTACTGTTTGAATGCCACATTCTATGGCAGAACCTAACTTGCTTTTTGGCCGCTTTTGTTTGCTTGTTTGAGGGATTTTTTTTTTTTTTTGGCACCATTTAAAAATGAATATGATTTTCATTGAATACTTGTGCAAAGAGCCAACTCTTTGGAAAATATCCTGATGCTGGGAAAGAGTGAGGGCAGAGGAGAAAGGGGCAACAGAAGATGAGATGGTTGGATGGCATTATCAACTCCATGGCCATGGGTTTGCGCAAACTCCAGGAGATGGTGAAGGACAGGGAAGCCTGGTATGTTGCAGTCCATGTGGTCGCAAAGAGGCAGGCATGACTTAGCAACTGAACGACAACAGCAACAAATGAATGCAGAGAGAGAGGAAAAAAAATGTTTTAGTAAGTTGTTGATGGTTATAAAGTAGGAACATTTGCCAGTGTCCTACACAACTGGTCTTTTCCTCTGCCCCCACCTCTACCCCTGTTCTCACCCCAGGACTATAGATGAGACCTTAAAGATGATGTTTTCTGCTAGTAACACTACCATAAAAGGATTATTGTTGCAAGAGCATGAAATGAAGTCACTTCAGTAAAGGGTAGGAAGTGCAGCTTATCAACTGAAGCTGTGAAAATAATCAACAGAATCCCTTCATATTTCAAAGAGGAGGGCTGAAATGGGACAATTTACTTAAATCAGTTAAATCATATATCCAGTCCTTCATTTGGGGAAAATGAATTTTATTTATTTTATAATCTAAGTGATTGATTATATTTAGAAATGTCACTATATTTAGAAACAATCTTAATTAAAGTAGACACAGGGAAAAGAATTATGGTTTTTATGATAAAGATGAAATATTAGCTTAGAGAGGCTAAATATCAGATCAAAATATGATAGAGTTAGAATGCAAACTGTATCTCATCTTTATCCAAATTAAAAAATGCGACTACTTATAGTAATCTTTTTCCACATAATTAACTCATACATTGTTGAACTCACAAATCCCATGAGTCAGATAATTTTGGATCATCTATGGCTTTTTTAATTCATTTCCTAATTCATCAATAGACTCGAGACTCAAAAGGCTGTTCTGCTATAAACACTCCTCATGATTAGAAGGGAAACTATCCCTATTTGGATGATTTCTCATTTTCCCCTCCTCCAAATCCCAATATTTTTTTTAATTATAGTACCTTCCTTAATTTCTTCACAGCTCTCAGATTTGGTGTTAGGTATGCTATTTCATTTTCAGTAGTTTTGCCATTGCATATAAGGAGGAGGGTAACATGAACATACTGAGCATGTAGTAGATGAGAGAAAAAACAGTCCTTCGATTTAACAGAGCCTCATCCTAGAACCTCTACAAGGAACTCTAACCGTCTGTTCTGAAGTCTGACAGCCTATTTTCTATGAATTTTTATCTTCTAAGAGTCTTTTTCTATAACATTAGTTGTATTTTCAAAGTTTCCCTTATTCTCACCTGCGATCAGCATGTGCCAAAGTGAGGAAGAATGAAAGGAGCTGAAATTGGTGAGGAAACCCATTTGTTTAAATCATCTCACATAACATGGTTAAAGGACCTATCCCAATTTATTTTCAGAGGAAACTATAAAAAATTAGATATTTTGTAGTCTAAGATGAATCCGCATTTACACAGATGTGCGCTTCCCCTCAAATGGCCTTGATGTTCTTGGAAAGAGAAGGAAAAAACAAAAAAAAAATGGTTGTGCAATAAAATATAACATATATCTATTTTGTTGCAAGTGTTTTGGACACACTGAGCTGCATAATCAAAATAACTAATCTTGAGACGTTTTGGGTGGTATCCTCCTGCCACTTAAATTAAGGAGAACAACCATCACCAGCGCATTCAGTCTGAAAGGGAGCAGGTTCTGACTTAGGTCAAGTCTATGTTTTAAGAAAACAAGTAGTATTCTGTTATCTCTTTTGCTTATTTTCACAATAATGTGACAAGTATTTATCAGACTGCCTCTTGAAGACACAGATGGCTACTACCTGATCTCCAAACCTATATTCATCTAGGAAATTCTAATTGTGACAGTTATATGGATTTATTTGCATTTTCAGTGGCATGAAACTAATTTAGTTGATTTATTTGCATCCCAACTGGAATGAAACTGATTCAGTTATAGGTACCTTGGAAAAAAAAATACACCAAAGATATCAATATTATTTGATCAATATTATAATATTGACCAAAATATCTGCTCCAGAGAGTACACATTGACCTTCCTTACCTCCATCTCCTCTTACAAATTGAGATTTTAAAAATGCCTGTATCTTCACAAAATATATCCCAATCATTTGATGAGTTTTCACACAGAATGTGTCAACCAGTGAAGTCTCAACTGGTTATCTGCCTACAGTGTGACTGAGCCATCATTACCTTTCATCAATGATTATAATTTACATCTTTATTATTTTCCTTCACACTAAACACTGACAAAAGCACACAAGAATTCTACATTCTAAGTTATTTTGAAAATCCTCTAAGGGCATGCTTGGTTATACCAGACAAACAGTACATAGTGAAAGGTAATGATCTGGGTGGAGCCATAGTTGGCACTTAAAGCTTAAAATCCTTAGCGCTTTTTAAGGCCATGGAAGCAATCATCACGCGGGAATCTGCTCCATTCTAGTATCCTCCCTACCTTCTATCCTTCTCTTGTAGATGGATCTCTTTCAAGACTCTCCTTTCCAGAACCCTCTATCAAACTATCACAATAAAAATGAGAGCCTAGTCCATTGTTTCAGATTTTCAATAGATTTCTTACTACTATCAGGAGTAATAATGTGACTATAGACCAAAAAGGAAACCTGGACCTGGTTTTCCATCTCCACAATAATCTAGGATGTACCATCACTTTCCATTGCTGAGAGAGAAGAGTTCTGAAGAACTCAGTCTCTAAAATCAGCAGAGTCAAAAAAATAAAATAAAATAAAAAAATAAAATCAGCAGAGTCACGTTATATATTCTAAACTTTTCTATCTCAGGCAACAAAAAGATCCTTTTTATTTCACTTTACCAGACAGCAGTAATTGAATAGCTCATCAGTGTTTAATCCTCAGCCAAAAAAGTAAAAAAGATAATACTTTCATGTAGCATATATGAGAATTTTTTGTAAAGAATCTGTGATCTTCAAATACAGATTTTCAGTATTCCTTTAAGCAGTCTTTTTGAAGTTCACCAATTTATGACTATTCTGACTTTTCTCTTCCCCTTCAGGTCATGAAGTTTCATCTATCTAAATTAAGGGTCATTGGGGAACACTCAGCAGTTCTCAGAAAAGGTTTATGGTTTACTCATGGAGTAAAGGGGTTCTTGGATTTTGAGGTTTTAAGAGGTTATGTAGCAGCCTGAGCCTTTGGATTCTCTCAAAGGAGTCATTATAAAAAGCAAAGTCAAATTTATAAATTGTGAACCTTAGCCTTTTTTCAGGCTTCTCTTATGGCTCAGCTGGTAAAGAAACCACCTGCACCAAGAGTTCAGTCTCTTGGTTGGGAAGATATGCTGGAGAAGGGAAAGGCTGGCTACCCACTCCAGTATTCTGGCCTGGAGAATTCCATGGACTATATAGTCCATGGGATTGCAAAGAGTCAGACACGACTGAGGGACTTTCACTTCACCTTCACCCCTTTTTCACCATATTTCCCTGCACCAACTTCTCTTCCTGGAGGATGGCCTGTGAGATGAAGGACCCTGCCCTTCCATGGGCTAATAGCATACATTCTGGATCATACAACTAACTGGAAACAGTGCCTACTGTTTTGGCAATAGCTAAGCATATGCATGCTGGGTCCTGTCTAACTCTTTTTGATCCCTTGGAAGGTAACCAGCCAGGCTACTCTGTCCGTAGAATTCTTCCAGGAAGAATACTGGAGTGGGTTGCAATTTCCTCTTCCAGGTGATTTTCCTGACCTACAGATTGAACCTGTGTCCCTGGCATCTCCTGCACTGGCAGAAAGAAATATTATAGTCCAATAAAAATTTAATTTTAAAAAAGGAATACTGTCTGTGGACAACATCTTCAGCCTATGCTCAAGAGTTCTAGTTGACCCTTTGAAGTCCTGGTGTCCTACACATTTCAGACTTCACTAGCCTGCCAGTTGCATAAGCCGATCTCTTGCAATAAAAAACTAATATAAGTGTTCTGTTTCAAATAAAAGAGACAACATTATGATAAAGCAAAATTTATTTTTTTGCAGCATTTAAAATATAACAGAAGAGAAACTATTAAATATACTCTCTCACATCCACATCCCTAATAGTTTTCTATTACTGTTTTAACAAATGACCACAGAATTAGTGGCTAAAAACAAATTTTACAGTCTTTCAGTTTTGAAAGTCAAGTCCAAAAGAGTTCTTACTAAGCTAAAACCAGGGTGTCCTCATGGCTGAGTTTCTTCTGAAGTTTCTGGGAGAAAATCTATTTTCCTTTTCCCAGTTATTATAGACTTCCTGATTTCTGTGGCTTGTGGCCTCTTCCACCATCTTCAAAGCCAGCAGCACACCATCTTCCAGTCACGCTCTCCGATGGCTTTATAGCAGAACTCAAGAAGCATTAGCCAAATAGGACATAGTCTGTTAAGTGTAAACAGCTTTTGGTATCTTAAAGATTCAGGATAAACTTACTCAAGTAGTAAAACAGTATTTAGAAACATAGAAAATATTTATTTACACTTAGCAAGAATCACATGGCAGTTGCTGAAAAAATACAAAAATACTAAAAAGCCTTTATCTTGGATTTTTTTGTGTGTCAGTTGAATAGCAATCAATCCCGTATGGATTAAAACTTATCTGCTCAAAAGCAGAAATATTGTTGAGAATATAATAAATTTCATTTTGTCAAATTGAGGCAAACACTTTTTTCAGGAAAAATATTTTACCATAGCAACCATGTAATTGTGTGAGTATGTATGGGGTGTGTGTGTAGACGTGTGTGTGTGTGTGTGTGTGTGTATTTGAAGAAGGAATGTGTAAAGTTATAAAAGCAATGTTTACAGTTTCAACTTCTGAAACATAATTAGCTTGGGGGTAATGACCACCACGAGCTTCTCAGGTGGTGCTAGTGGTAAGGAACCCGCCTGCCAATGTAGGAGACATAAGAGATGCAGGTTCGATCCCTGGGTTGGGAAGATCTCCTGGCAGAAGGCATGGCAACCCACTCCAGTATTCTTGCCTGGAGAATCCCATGGACAGAGGAGCCTGGCAGGCTACAGTCCGTGGGGTTGTAAAGAGTGGACACGACTGAAGTGACTGAGCATGCACACAAGCAATGACCAACACAACAGTTAATTAACAGCATGTGTTTTGCAAGGTGATGTCACTGCTTGTATCTATTTCTGGTTATATAAAAGGACACTATTTAAAGCTAGAACTTTAAAGCTCTGAATGCCTAAAATTTTAATTTTCATCAGGCTAAAAGTTAGCATCTGTGACCATAATTTGGTAGTGGAGTGCAGTGTCTGTGCTCAGTCATCTGACTCTCTGTGAACCCACGGACTGTAGCTCACCAGACTCCTCTGTCCATGGAATATTCCAGGCAAGAATATTTGAACGGGTTCTCATTTCCTCCTGCAGGGGATGTTTCTGACTCAGGGATCTTACCGGCATCTCTTGCAGCTCCTGCATTGGCAGGCGGATTCTTTACCACTGGACCACCTGGGAAGCCCCATAATTTAGGAATAATACATCAGTTTCACTCCTTAGTTTTAAGTTGAGCCCTGAAGCCACATCTTCAAAAGTACCGACAACTTGAAGAGAGGAGTCTTAAAGTTCAAGGAGACACCTGTAAGGTATTTACAGTTCAAATGTGCTCTTGTTGCTTGAAAAGTGCCTGTTTGTCCAAAGGAAGACAGACTGCTGCTGCTGCTAAGTCGATTCAGTCGTGTCCGACTCTGTGCGACCCCATAGAAGGGAACCCACCAGGTTCCACCGTCCCTGGATTCTTCAGGCAAGAACACTGGAGTGGGTTGCCATTTCCTTCTCCAGTGCATCAAAGGAAAAGTGAAAGTGAAGCCGCTCAGTCGAGTCCGACTCTTAGCGACCCCACGGACCGCAGCCTACCAGGCTCCTCCGTCCATGGGATTTTCCAGGCAAGAGTACTGGAGTGGGGAGCCATCGCATTCTCTGGGAAGACAGACTGCTAACACATAGGTGAAGATGCTGAGGTTCCAAATAACACCTCTTTTTATTAATCTGCTCACTCAACATAGGTGAATATAAACAATGCCAAAGAACATTCAAGTTAAGGAATTAAATTATTTTTCTATTTTAAAAGTTTATCATTACAACAAATTCAGTGTAATATAGAAGTGACCTTTCTGTTGTTGTTATTTTACTCATATCTAATACTTAAGAGTATTAAATTTACACAAATTAAAAAAATAAATAAACAAAACAAAAAGTTTTGTAAATGTGACTCCTGGGGTAAATGGAACCTGTACTATAAATGGATTGAGCCCACGTCTCCTACATGGGCAGGCAAGTTCTTTCTGACTAGCGCCACCTGGGAAGCTCGCATTGTAAAATAGAATTAGGACTCTAATAAAGAGTTTTCTTAGCTTTTCCATCAAGTAAATAATCTCCCAAGATATAAAGAATAAATTAACTTCTGTGATGAGGAATACCCAAAAGTTAGATTGAAAAATAATCTGAAGAAATACAACTCGGTTATTTAAAACAGGGAAATGCACAAGGGAAGGAGGCAGAGAATGAGAATGGTAAGAATTTTGCAAGATCTTTTCTGTTACACTCTTTCTTACCATGTGGAATGATTTATTATTATCAACCTAGCATCATTTTGAAATAACATCTCAAAACTGTCATAGTTTAGTATTGATTCCTACCACTTTGATGACCTAGAGCCAGAAAATAGAAGTAGAAATAATTGAGATAATCTTCACAAATTAGCAATGTTTAGCACTGCTTCCTTAGTCGCTCAGACATTAAAGCAATGAAGGAGGCTAGTGAAGTGTGAAATGTGTAGGACACCAGGACTTCAAAGGGTCAACTAGAACTCTTGAGCATAGGCTGAAGATGTTGTCCATGGACAATATTCCTTTTTTAAAATTAAATTTTTATCGGAGTATAATATTTCTTTCTGCCAGTGCAGGAGATGCCAGGGACACAGGTTCAATCTGTAGGTCGGGAACATCACCTGGAAGAGGAAATTGCAACCCACTCCAGCATTCTTCCTGGAAGAGCTTTTTTATGTTCTCTCTCTTTTTCTGCCTCAGGCTAGAGTGTGTGCTCCAGTTAGACAAATTAGCGATCCAAGCAAACGAAGGGTTCAGAAGTAAGAGCATACCCAAAACAAGATTACCTTTCTCTTCCCCAAGGTAGAAACTATCAACAGATAATATGAGATCAAGATTTAATTAAAGATATGGCACTTATGGTGGGATTCCCAGGTGATGCAGTGGTAAAGAATTCGCCTGCCAACACAAGATATGAGGGTTCAATCCCTGAGTTGGTAAGATCTCCTGGAGTAGGAAATGGTAACTCACTTCAGTATTCTTGCCTGGCAAATTCCAAGGACGTAAGCGCCTGACAGGTTACAGTCCATGGTGTCACAAAGAGTCGGACACAACTGAGCAACTAAACAACAACAGCACTTGTGACTGGACAAGGTGATAGTTGAATCACTATCAGATACATGTTTTGTTGTATTTCACCCTTGAGAGAGAAAAATAGGGGAAAAAATAGAAATCAGGTTAACATTAATGCTCCTTTTCTAATAATATGAAATGTAAATCACAAAACAACTACTACAAATAAGTAGTAATAGCATGGATTTAAATGTACTCTGTCACCCTGGAGAAATAATGTTTGTATCATGTAAGGAATCCATTCAATAGTACAAAAACGGAAAAGGATAATAAATAAGCAAGACAGAATCCTCTACTAATCTAGTAGTGCTTACAGATTTTCATCCCGAAAAAGACATTCTTTGGTAACATGATTCAAAAGGATTTTTATCTAGGTAAAAGGTAAAGGTTTTGCATAATTAGGTTCATTTCGTGTAAGAATTGTTGTGAGGTCTCCTTAATAGCTGTGAAAATAAACAAAATCTCCCACATGAGAACAAGCAAAGATATGTTATCAGAGTTTGACACAGCAAGTCAATAGCCATGAATGCTTGTATTTGTCAGAGACTAAATGAGAGGAAGGGAGTGGAAAAGATTTATAGCAAGGGGGAAAAAAAGCCGGGGTTGGGGGTGGATACTATCTGAGCTGATTGGAGATGTTGGCACAGGGAGTCTGATGGGTGGACTAACCAGATTAGGGCATCCTATGTGATTGGTTAGGACACAAAATTGGCTTTCTGTTCTTGGCCCTCAGTTGGAGCTAGGGGCCAAAAATTAAAGAAGCTGTAATCAACCAATTCCTTGCTATTTGGGATCAAATGCTACAGAAGTTGTGTTTCAAACTGGTTGCTGCAGAGGCTGTGGATCAGTGTTCTCTTTTTACACATGAGATGGCCATTACCCATTCATATATTCATCTCACAGTATAAGGGAAGAAACTACTTCAGAGTTCCAGGTAATAAGGGTTTAGTGTATCACACAGTCCTTAACCTCTGCTTTCTGGATGAAGCGATTGGCCCAAAGAAGCATTTTTCATTCAAGTTCAAGCTGCATAGAATATATTATCCAAATTCTGAAGAGGCTAAACTGGAAACTGGAGTCCTTCATGAAAAGAAAGCAAGACTCAATTGGGAAAAGAGGGAATATACAATTTAGACTTGACAACAATTCCACTGGTATGGAGACCCATCCGAAAAATAACCCAGGAGAGTTTAGAGAGATCCATAGAACAAGTATCTAAAACTGGATAAGTTCACATTTCTGTGAATCATAAAATCAAGTAGTACCCCTGGCTTTCTTGAGATGTTTCACAAGAGCTGCTTAGTCCTCATATTTATTTGCCAAGGTGTTTTTGTGTCATCTTTTGCAGTCTAATGAATTATCACTTACTAATTTAAAAAATTGCTGTTATGGATCAGACACTGTGGCCCATGGCACCATGTTCTCTGATATTTGATTCTTTTTTCTTCAAGGCACACTGGAGGCTGTACTTCCAATACCACCCTCTCCCACAAATTCCTTGCAGTTAGGAAGAATCATGTGACTCTGGGGCATGACATATAAGAAGTGACAGATGTCACTTCTGAGCTTAGACATTTAAATGCTGAAGGAATTATCTCATCTCTTCCTGTCTTCTGATACTAAATATTATGGGAGAGACCTCATGTCACCTAAATGACAGTGGGTGATGATCAGTAATGAAACTGAAAGGTCACCAAATGCTGTAAATGAAGACAGATTCGAGTTTGGACTTTTTCCTGGGGACATGCAATATTCAGCAGGTATTTTTGATTATGTATTCTATTCAAAGCAGTGTGCTGGTGACAACTGAAAGTGATCACTCTCTTGTAAGCAGGGGGTTGACATGGTTAGATTGCTCTGGCTGCCTTGTGCAAAAGGGAGAGACTAGTTACAGAGCTCAGTCTTTGCATGAAGTAGCAAAAGTGGGCTGTACTTCCCTTAACTACCTTTACATATAAAACAATGGAATATTCTCTTGGCTCTTATACATAGGGAAGTGAAAGAATAAAAAAGAATTAAGGGCATGTGTGCTCAGAGGGGAAAAAAATAATGTGCATGTCCGACTCTTTGCCATCCTATGGACTGTAAGCCTACTAGGCTTTTCTGTCCATGGGATTCTCCAAGCAAGAGTACTAGAGTGGGTTGCCATTTCCTTTGCCAGGGGATGTCCCCAACCCAAGTCTCCTGCATCTCCTGCATTGGCAGATTCTTTAGCACTGAGCCACCTGGGAAGCCCAAAAAAGAATACAAGTCCCTAAAAATCAGGAAGTTTGTAATTTAAAGAATAGCTATGTATCAGTATGCTTCTAATTTATTTTCATGCTTGAGAAAGCCTTCCCTAAGCACATTCTGGGAAACCATAAAACAAACAAACAGCAATAGAATAAAGCCTATTAGACATTAGAATTGTAGCACCAGATAATCACATTACTGCAGAATATAAATATGCAATTTTACATCTAGAAGCACATTAATTTGAAAGAAATTTTAACTGAATTTCTGTAAATTAATCAATAAAAACATGCTTTTGTAAACAGCCTTTTCTGGCATATCAAATGTTCTTAGTCTTTAAAGCACATGAATATAATACCCCAGGAAAGATCTGTTCCCCACACATTTCCTGTATAAAATGTAGAAAAATAAATAATAAAGAACCAGTGTGTCTTCCTCTGCGGGGTGATGTTGGCATGTATAAATAAGCTTCTTTGTGCATAAAATAAAAGACATGGGACCAAAGTTTCTGATTTGTACAGTGCTTTTTATTCTTTACAAAGATAGCAAGATTGAGGGGAAAGCCATTTAGGAGAAATAATTGTCTTCTAATGGCCCGCTTGCAGAAACTAATACACATAGAAATGATGTTAAAAATTTGTTTTGACCCTTTGGTAAATGAAAGTATAAGATGCATAGGGGTATACCAGAGGTACATGTGAGTCTGTGGTCCATGAAAACTGCTGGTTAGAAAGGAGAGACTTAATGGTCTCTAATTGCACTGTAATTGAGTGTAGTATAATAGTAATGAAGATAACAGATTTGTGTGTTAACATGAAAAATATTAGAGGGGTGGATGCACAGTGTTTGGGATAATTAATTCTATCCCCCACTCCCTATAAACATTTGCATATATAAACTGAATTAGATTTGAAAGAGAATCCAAAGGGCCAAATATAGTGTCTGAACAAGCTTAATATTGTATGGGAGATTAAATTACTATTTTTGATGTTCTCTGTGACCATCTCATTTAGTTTCCATTGTGCTTGGTATTCATTCTAAGGTGTTTTTTTTTTTTTTAATGAATTGAATAATGCATAAAAATCTGCAGACCTACACAGAAAGCTTAGATGCAGTGTCATTTAGACCTTTTATCTCACAGCAAATCCTAATAGTTTTCTGGTCATATATGTTTTAGTTTTATTTGTTTGTTTAGAGATCTGTGTGTGTGTGTGTGTGTGACTCTTACTCTTTGCACTTCAAAGAAAAAAATATTAGACAATTGACATAGCAGATATTTTGCATCCAGTGCTAAGCAGCTTCTATTTAAACTAAAAGAGAAATCAAATAGCTTGTGAGAATGGTGGAAGCATGTCATTTAAGAACAAACTACCAAGAAATGGATAAAGGCATTTAGAGGTGAATAATAGAAATGCAAATTAAGAAGTAAAAAATAAGATTATTCAACTCTATTCCTAAAAGCAGATGATGCCCTTTTCACATTTCCAAGACCCTACAAAGCAGTAGTGATTTCTTCCTCTATTTTTTTTTGCTATTCCCTATCCACATTATTTAGATAACTGTTCTACAAAATTATTTTGCTTGGGCAACTTTAACAAATACCAGAAACTTTCAATTCACCACTATAATTATCACAGTGTTCCCAGGAATCATTAAAAACCAAACCAAACTGAACTTGATATGTTGTTTGCAAAAGGATTTTGCATTTTATTTGCTTTTTAATGCAAAGCAGGGCAGTCTGTCTCTGCCTGTGTGTTCTCTGTACTTACCAGTGTCAGCACTAAGTTCAAATGTGTGGAGAGACCAGACACTGACATCACCTGGGCAAACTAGATAATGCTTAGTGATTAATATTTACAGGGGAAAAAAAAAAAAAGCAGCACATTCAGGTTTATGGCAAAATGATGAATGTTTCAAGGGTCTGGATACCAGTATCCTTGTCAGAGGAGACCCCACCACGGATTAGGATTTCTGAGGAAGGTGAAAGTTACACCTCAGGAAGCTCCACAGCCCAATGAAAGTGAATCCTTCACTCATAGCTTGAACGAGTCTTCCTTTAAGCTCCTCTGGACACACGCCAGAGAGTAGCTTATCTAGGCCTGGTACAGTTCATTTATCAAAGTTATACGATATGCAATTTGACTAAAGGGTTCCATAAAGGTCATTGCATTTAAGCATAACAGAAGGTTTTATTAATCATCCTCAACCCCTGTGGGCTGAGTAATCCCCCTTGACGTTTATATATGTGTTTAGAGCTAGAACAGAACTTTGAAAGTAGAATAAGGGTCACTTAGCCCGCTATCTTTGGAAGCTCATGAGATCAACTCCAAATGCTACACTACACCCCTTGGAATAGCTTTATACATCAGTAAGGTCACATTTTACCACCATCTGTTTCACTCTCACTCCTGTATCTCAATTCATTCTGAATGTGAATAGGGGAAAATGGAGAGTTATTTATTAGTCTCCTGTAGCAGCTTGGTAACACTAGTTGCTTTAACAAATGATCCTCAAAGTCCAATGAGATTAAAGGTTAAATTTGATTTCTCATTGACCAGCATTAAAATGAAGACTTTGCTGATTGGTTGAGTGCCTGAGAGACTTGTATATTACTATAAGAATGACACACTAAAATGCAGTAGCTTATATAAAATTGTTAATCTCTCTCTACCGAAGCAGTTAGTTGGGAAGAAATCCAAACTTATATGACTGTCTTCCTAAAAAAAATTGTATTTTGCCCTTTGTCCTTTGATTGGCCAAACATTGACAAATTTTCTCTAAGATACCTATTCCATTTTTCTGGCAATAAAATCTTAATCTGAAGAAAAAAATATCATAGAGGTGAGATGAGAGGATCATTTCCAATTGGATGAGCTTTTTGCTCCCATGCCTAGAGTATATTTATATCATGAATTAGTAAAAGTAATGAATTGCACAAAATATGGACAGAACGATATTAACTTGGAGAATTTTATCACTATAACATTCCAATTCAAATTCTACAGTAATATCCCAACCGGTCCTATATACTCAGATGCATGTTTTTCACATACATGATTGGAAAATCCCTACCAGTCACCTTCTTCCAGTGACTCAGAGAGTGAGGAGTTTGGAAATTAGCATCAGCTGTAGAAGAACTATAAGCCATAACTATGTCTGAAGAGTCCTGCTGTAGATTGTATACAGTGTAACTAAATGTGTTCGTGGCAAAGGACACATCATGTTTTGCCTGCTATAAACCTAAAATTATTTATTTATTTTTCTGTTTAATAATGGATTTTAAGCAAATCATAAATAAACCTTTAACAGCTATGTGTTTAAAAATACGATTTTAATTAAAAAATAATAAGACAATGTTGATGAGAAGTTTATAGCTTGCAATACCCGAGGGCTGATGTGTTGTTACAAATCCTATAAATAGATGCATCAATATCTTTTAGAAGAGAACCAAAAAAGAGAAAAAAAAGGAAGTGTTATTCCAGCATGGTATGACCCCCGTAGCGGAGATGCTTCCAACAGGCTCAAGATTAGATGCAGAGGATAGAGCTTGTTTACCCTAAATAAGGGTGATGTTGGCTAGTTACAGGAGACCAGCAGAAGTAGATACCTCATTATAAAGCAGTTTTGTGTACAAGGCTCACCTCACGCTTTCACAAAGATCATTACCATCATCAGACCTCCAAGGACTTCTACCCTCCAATGGGGATGCTTCTGACTCCTTAGATAATACTGAGAAAATTAGCAGACAAAGAAGACAGGAAGAGCAAGGTATAATTAAACCCCTTTGTTATAGCAGCCTACATTCTTGACTTAGGTTTTGCTGCTAATATAGCCCTGGGAGAAAATTTACTGAAACAATAAAGATGATCAATTTAGGCTTCAAATTTTGTAACTCCCAATAAAGCTTTTTTCTTCTCTCCCTTCTGCCATTTTTCATAATCAAAGTATAAAGCATATTAATGCTTTATCACAAATAATGGCTGTGAGATTATATTAGAGTTTGGGGATTTCAAAGTCATTTTATAAGAATTAGTTTGGTTGTTACACAATTTTGTGTGGAAAGTCTCAGTAATATCATTAAAAGCCCAGTTTAATTACTTTGGAAAAAAACATGTTTAACATGATATTCAGTCTTTTAGACTGCACATTTCATTCTCTGTATATCAGCTTCTACAATGACTTATTGTCTTTTCTCTGAATTCCTTCCATTAGATTTCAAAGCATTAAGACTTAGACCCTTTAAAATCTATGTAATTATATATTCATGAAAATGTATTAAATATCCAATTGGAATCTAACTTAGTCTTGAAAACACATAAATAATCACATATATGTCCTATCAGCAAAGGGTTCAGAATTTAATTTGGAGGAAAACAAGCAAACAAATACTAAGGAATTTCTGTTAGTCCTAGAATTACAGCAGAGATCCTGTCTGGAGGAAGTTTTTAACAAGGATTTGGTCATTGCAAGTGGCATAGAAGGTGAGTAAAACCATAGCTTCTGTGGATTCTTATGAGAACTCCACCGCAAAAGTACTACTCTGCTGACTTCCCTTTGTATTGATTTCTCTTATATCAAAATGGGCTTCCCTGGTGGCTCAGACAGTAAAGAGTCTACCTGCAATGCAAGAGACCCAGGTTTCATCCTTGGGGTTGGGAAGATCCCCTGGAGAATGAAATGGCAATCCACTGCAGTATTCTGGCCTGGAGAATTCCATGGACAGAGGAGTCTGGAGGACTATAGTCCATGGGGTGGCAAAGTCAGACAGGACTGAGTGACTAACACTTTCACTTTCTTTCATGTCAAAAATAGTGTAAGTAAGGGGGAGTACTCTCAAAGCTGGGCTTCCCAGGTGGTGATAGTGGTAAAGAATTCGCCTGCCAGTGCAGGAGATATGGGTTCAATCCCTGGGTCGGGAAGATCCCCTGGAGTAGTAGAAAATGGCACCCACTCCAGTATTCTTGCCTGGAGAATCCCAGGGGCAGAGAAGCCTGGTGGGCTACAGTCTATGGGGTCTCAAAGAGTCAGACCAGACTCAGCGACTGAGCAAGCACTCAAAGTTAGCTGGCACTTGGAATCCTCTTCTTGGAGTCTACACAGTGGAGGGAGGTCTCAGGGGAGCCATGAAAGCAGAAGAGAGAGACGAAATCTTATGCAAGATGATATTTTTAAATTCCAAGAGACGCATTAAGTAAAGTGAATAGTGAATCAGAAACTTTGCCAAAGCCTCAAATATATGGACACCAAGGGGAGAAAGGTGGGTGAGAGGGTGGGAAGGACTAGGAGACTGAGATTGTCATGGATGCAGTACTATGTATAAAACAGATTACTGAGAATCTCCTGTATATCTCAGGGAACTCTACTCAGTGCCTTGTGGTGACCTCAATGGGAAGAAACCTAAAAAAGGAGAGATGCATACAATGCACATAGCTGACTCACTTTGCTATGCAGTAGATGCTAACCCATGATTGTAAAACAATGATACTCCAATAAATTTATTTTAAAAAGAAATAGGAGTTAAATGGGCAGTAAATCTTAAATTTTGCCAAAGCTATTGGCAGATAGCTTCATTAAAAGTGAAGAGAATTAAAAAGAAAAAGCATGTTCTAGATAATCATGCAAGGGGGTAGTGGTATTTCTTTAAAAATAATCGTGAGCATTAGAACTGTTAGATCCCAAATAAGTGAAATTTTAATCAATATGGAAATAGATGGGACATATAAGCTGTAGGCTGCTTTTTTTTTAAATCATCTGTATATATGGCTAAAAGAGAATAAAATATCAAACTGAAACAATTCACGGAATATTAAACAAGGAGGTAATGATTGCTATTTTTATTACAGAGGAAGAGAAACATTTAATAACTAATCAAAATTGTAGTGATGAGCTAAATGGTGAAAAATCAAGGAGAGCCAGAGTTTATAGGACTTTTATATAATAAAGCACTGAGGTTTTTGGTAGTGTTTTAAATAATTCCTTTACCAGTGCACTTAAAATGAAATTATTAAAAATAAGAAATGCAAATCAAAACCACAATGAGGTACCACTTTACACCAGTCAGAATGGCTGCCATCCAAAAGTCTACAAGCAATAAATGCTGGAGAGGATGTGGAGAAAAGGGAACCCTCTTACACTGTTGGTGGGAATGCAAACTAGTACAGCCACTATGGAAAACAGTGTGGAGGTTCCTTAAAAAGCTGCAAATAGACCTGCCATATGACCTGGCAATCCCACTGCTGGGCATATACACCGAGGAAACCAGAATTGAAAGAGCCACGTGTACCCCAATGTTCATCGCTGCATTGTTTACAATAGCCAAGACATGGAAACAACCTAGATGCCCATCAACTGACGAATGGATAAGAAAGCTGTGGTACATATACACAATGGAATATTACTCAGCATTAAAAAAAATTCATTTGAAGCAATTCTACTCAGATGGACGAAACTGGAGCCCATTATCCAGAGTGAAGTAAGCCAGAAGCAAAAACAACAATACAGTATATTAACGCATATATATGGAATTTAGAAAGACAGTAACGAGAACCCAACATGGGAGACAACAAAAGGAACGCAGATGTATAGAATAGACTCGTGGACTTTGTGGATGAGGGTAAGGGTGGGATGATATGGGAGAAGGACATTGAAGCATGTTAATTGTCATGTGTCTAATCAATCGCCAGCCCAGGATTGTTGCTCGGGACTGGTGCAGCGAGATTTCCCAGGGGGGAGGGAGGAGGGAGGGGGATTCCTGAGGGGAAGCATATGTAAACCCATGGTGATATCATGACAATGTATGGCAGAAACAATAAAAAAAAAAAATAAGGATTATAACTGAGATTTTTTTTGAAACCTTATTATACCAGAAATATAACTGATAATAGAGAAATTGAGTATATAAAGACTGAATTCTATGCTTATATAGAGGGTAATTTCTATATGGCTTTGTTATTAACACTGAGGAAATAATGGGTATTTTCTATGATGATTTGGCTTGAAAAAATAAGTCATCATTTTGAAAATGTATGCACGTTGTTTTTAGAAGTTTAAAATATAAGGATAGCAGCCTCAATACATACCTGATTGCAATGAACTGTAAAATCTAGTAGTAACCCTGTTAAAAAGCTTGTGGATTCCATTCAGTTTTGCTAAACATTAAGCACAATAGTAAGGGAGAGAGATTTTATTAAATGCCCCTTAAGATAAAAGAAAACTTCATTGTCTCCTAAAACACTATATTTAGTTTCATACCCATTTTTATAATAAAAAAATTTTTCTTTTGCAGGTAAAATCTAATGAATGGCAATGAAATGGTATTAACTTGAGTCATAGTAAAAGTAAAAGTGCCATGGATACTATATAATCTGAGTTAAGTTCCAACTTGTTTATTTTGAAACTCAAGCTCTTTTACAGATGTCATTTGTGGGTATGTGTGTGTGCCTATACAGAGAGAATTTTAATATAGCAAGAAAAATAGAAACATTTATTTACATTGGATCATCAAAGAAGTTAAACTAAGGATCTGAGATGTAATAGATTATAAAGATTTTAAAAGTTAGGAAAAACAAAATAATTGAAGTGGCTTTCATCTGAAAATGTTTCCAAATCACTTGTAAAGGCTGAGAATGAATTTCAATTCACATTTTATTGAATAGAGCTGATATGAAAGATAAGAAAACTGTTTCTCCATCTTAGTATTAGATCCCAAGTTACTGCAAGCTGAATCTTGATGATCAATTATTGATCAAAAATAATGGAGATCCAGAGTTCATTTATTATCAAGTCATTTGAATGTTATGAGTATCTTCACAATGAAAAATTATTCATGTTATTTATGTGAACTAAAAAATGCTTCCACATAAATAATGTATTCCCTTAGTGAAGGACAGTGAGCTATGTCTTTTGGTTTTATGTATGAATTAGAGCTTAAGAAATTTTCATGAAACACTGTTTTATGTAAAAATGCAGCATTAGATACTTTCTGTTCTTTCTTCACCTTTCAGTTTAACTATCATCCCTGCATTTTTCTTTGCTGATTTTTATTTTATCAATTAAATGGCATAGTTTATTAAAACCTAAATGAATATTGAACAACTATTAACTTTTCTTAACCTCTGTAGGTCATTTCTCAGGCATTAGCTTCTAGCTTATTTGTTTCTGCATACTCTACATATTTAATATCTACGAATTTCCTTCTCATAATATTTGTTCACTCATCCACATCATTAATAGTGTTACTAAGTGAGAACAAAGCCAGTACTGGTACTCCCTTTCACCTTGAAATATCCTGCTGAGGTAGAGGTTGTGTCTCATTGAATTGTTTTTAATACTTTAAGGATTGTGTTAAGTGTTCAGTAACTCTTTGTGACCGCATGAACTGTACCCTGCCAGACAATTCTGTGCATGGAATTCTCCAGGAAAGAGTACAAGAGTGGGTTGCCATTCTCTTCTCCAGGGGATATTTCCAACCCAAAAACTGAATCCAAGTCTCCTGCATTACAGGCAGTTTTTTATAATATCACAGCCATCAGATATTATAATAATTCTTAATTAAGGATTATTGATGTGGAATTAGCCTTTGAATAATGGAAATCTTTAGTACACATTTAAGTAAAACTGGATTAATGCACAGTTGGTGTTGTTCAGTCACTCAGTTGTGTCCGACTATTTGCAACATCATGGACAGCAGCATGCCAGGCTTCCTTGTCCGTCACCATATCAAAAAGATGGCTCAATTTCATGTCCATTCAGGTGGAGATGACATCCAAACATCTTGTCTTCTGTCATCCACTTCTCCTCCTGCCTTCAATCTTCCCCAGCATCAGGGTCTTTTCCACTTAGTTCTTCGCATCAGGTGGACAAAGTATTGCAGTTTCCACTTGAGCATCAGTCCTTCCAATGAAAATTCAGGATTGATTCCCTTCAGGATTGACTGGTTTGATCTCCTTACAGTCCAGGGGACTTTCATGAGTCTACTCCAATACCACAGTTCAAAAGCACCAATTCTTTGGTACTCAGCTTTCTTTATGGTCCAACATTCACACTCACACATCACTACTGGAAAACAGTAACTTTGACTCTATAGACATTTGTCAGCAAAGTAAAGTCTCTGCTTTTTAATATGATGACTAAGTTTGTCTTAGCTTTTCTTCCAAGGACTAAGTGTCTTCTAATATCATAGCGTAGTCAAAATCTGCAGTGATTTTGGAGCCGGAAAAAATAAAGTCTGTCACTGTTTCCATTGTTTCCCCATCTATTTGTCATGAAATGAAAATTCTGAAAGAGATGGGCATACCAGACCATCTGACCTGTCTCTTGAGAAACCTGTATACAGGTCAGGAAGCAACAGTTAGAACTGGACATGGAGCAACAGACTGGTTCCAAATAGGAAAAGGGGTATGTCAAGGCTGTATATTGTCACCCTGCTTATTTAACTTATATGCAGAGTACATCATGAGAAATGCTGGGCTGGAAGAAGCACAAGCTGGAATCAAGATTGCCAGGAGAAATATCAATAACCTCAGATATACAGACAGCACCACCCTTATGGCAGAAAGTGAAGAGGAACTAAAAAGCCTCTTGATGAAAATGAAAGAGGAGAGTGAAAAAGTTGGATCAAAACTCAACATTTAAAAAACTAAAATCATGGCATCTGGCTCCATCACTTCATGGGAAATAGATGGGGAAACAGTGGAAACAGTGTCAGACTTTATTTTGGGGGGCTCCAAAATCACTGCAGATGGTGGTTGCAGACATGAAATTAAAAGACGCTTACTCCTTGAAAGGAAAATTATGATCAACCTAGATAGCACATTGAAAAGCAGAGACATTACTTTGCCAACAAAGGTCCATCTAGTCAAGGCCATGGTTTTTCCAGTAGTCCTATATGGATGTGAGAGTTGGACAGTGAAGAAAGCTGAGCACTGAAGAATTGATGCTTTTGAACTGTGCTGTTGGAGAAGACTCTTGAGAGTCCCAGGAATTGAACTTTACCAACTGAGCTACTAGGGAGGCCTGGAATAATATATACTCTAAATATAATGGAGAATAAAGGCACAAACCTTATGAGATTACCTTATTTTTCTCTCTAGCATGACTTGCTCTAAAAATATCCATTAGTCTAAAAAGGGCACTACTTAGAAAAAAATCAGCTCAGCTCTATTTTGTGATTAAATTATCCTCTACTTTTTCTATCCATCTGCTAAGCATGCAAAATTAAGAGAATTAATTTTGCTAAGAATGCAAAATTAAGGGACTAAGAAACTGTAACATCTAATGACAGAAGCCACTACTCAACTGACAGTTAAAAAGGAGACTGAAGGAAACTATATTTTAGAAAGTTTAAGTGTATTCATACCAATACATATGTATTAGTTGTGTTTTTATTAAACTGATTAAATTGAAGAATTTGATTGGTAATTTATTGATTAAAATATACTATTCCATTTTATTTCAAGGTTCCATCCAGTTATAAGGCTTCTACATATAATCTAGTTTTCTATTCCAATTTGCCACTTTTCTGTAAAAGTCTATTTTCCTTTTTTATTTTTTCATTTTCTAAATGGACTTATCTGCTTGATTTTTATAGATAAACATTAAAAAGAAGAAATATTTTTGAAAAATCAAGATTGAGAGCCATCTGAAGGATTTATATGTAATGTTTATATCAATGATCTAGCATACAAAATTATAAACCAGCCCTTCTGTTTTTAATTGAAAGGTCTCTCCTTGCAATGTGTTGTTTAAGATTCTGAATTAAGTGTGATTCACTACCATAATGTAAACTGATTAAGTTAAGATGCATGTTGTAATTCTTACTTAAAATACAGATTTTTAAACACACACACACACACATTATGCTATGTATAAGAAACTATTTTAAAAAATATAGCAAAATAAAAATATATAATACAATGAAGAATGCATTAGTCAAAATAAAGCTGACTAGTTATATTGAAAATGAAAGTTGCTCAGTTGTGTCCAATTCATTATGACCTAATGGACTATACAGTCCATGGAATTCTCCAGGCCAGAATACTAGAGCGGGTAGCTGTTCCCCTCTCCAGGGGATTTTCCCAACCCAGGGATTGAACCCAGGTCTCCCACATTGCAGGCAAATTCTTTATTAGCTGAACCACCAGGGAATAAAATTGAAATAGAAAGCAGAAGAAGGAATATTACCAATAGGGATAAAAAAGCATATTTCATAATTGTAGACCAACTGGAAATATATATTGATTATAAATATGTATGTGCATAACAATAATACTTAAAATGCAATAAGAAAACCATGTTAAATATGAAAAAATAAATAGAAAAATGCATAATCATAACAGAAAAAGTCAAAATACTTCTTTCAGTAATTGACAATAATATAAGACAAATATCTGTACTTAGATTTGTACAATATCCCAAATAGCATATATAATCAAAATTAATAGAGTATTCCAGCTAATAGTAACAGAATACATATTATTTTAAGGCACATATAAATATTTTTTCAAGATAAATCACATTGTGTGCCATAAAACAAATTTAAGGTAAATTTAAAAAAATAACTAAAATCATGCAAAAGGTATTCTCTGATCATAGTGAAAAAATAAGAAAAATACTGAGACAATATCCAAATATTTGGAAATTAAACAAAGCACTTCTAAATAATACATAGGTTAAAGAAAGAGTCCAAGAGGAAATTTGGATTTTTGAATTAATTAAATATTATTAAATATTTATTACTTATTTAAAAATTTTTTGAATTAAACAAATATTAAGCCACAACCTATAGAAATTGATAGTTTGAAGCTAAATCTATAATCACATGAGAATTATAAGCATCAGATGCTCATATTAAAAGAGTGAAATTATTTCAGATCAATGTTCTATTTATTCACATACAGAAGCTATAAAAAAAACAAATTCAAATAGAAGTGATAGCCAGGGTATATATCCAAAAGAATCTTAAACAGGATCACAAGGAGATATTTGTATATCCTTATCTTCTTATATTGACTGAAATTGTTTCATTAGTTGATTTTTCTTGTTCATTCAGCCCAATGACTTTTTTGCACAACAAAATTCCCAGGCTTATTTCTACCTTAGAGGCTTTGTACCACTACTTTTTTAATTTAAAGACTGCATCCACATATTCAATCTGCTGACAACATTCCCAACTCCATATGCAGGAAATCATGTTAATATCTTGAAATCATCCATGGTGGGAATATTGGAAATCAGCAAAAATGATACATCAGGGCTTTGTTATTTGGAGCACTTGCTTACAACATCCCTGCCTAATAACTATCATTTAGCCTGGCTTATCAAATCACTTTTCAAACTACAGAGTTAATTGCTTATTATTTTTAAATAAAGACGTAGATATTTTAAAAGCTTTTTAATTTAGCTAAATTTTTGAATAATTTTAAGTCCTAAGAAGGACAGTTCAATATATACCCATGATGGATTCATGTCAGTGTATGGCAAAAACCACCACAATATTGTAAAGTAATTTTCCTCCATTAAAATAAATAAATAAAATTTTAAAAATAAATAAATGAAAT
This sequence comes from Antilocapra americana, assembly GCA_007570785.1. Classification (NCBI taxonomy): domain Eukaryota; kingdom Metazoa; phylum Chordata; class Mammalia; order Artiodactyla; family Antilocapridae; genus Antilocapra; species Antilocapra americana. Next base: position 33,903,523 of record ML661338.1, on the reverse strand, counting down.
AAAACAAAGAGTATATCATTTAACAGCCAGTTTTGACTTGACAGGAGTGAACTCTTGTGGAGACTAGTTGAAGTTCTCAGAACACTAAGATTTGAATTGGATTATAGATAAGCAATTTTTAAAACACCTCTCAGAAGAAGGTGAATTTTTCTATATTGCTTTTGACCTTAAACTATGCATTAAGCTTTAGTTTTCTGGCTTTTGTTGCTGTTTTTCATAAATACAGTTCTAAAAATGGCAAAATCTTGATCACTATACTAGAATCTTTCAGGTTACATTTTAATTGCTTACCCTAATTAATTTCCTGACTCCTTACGGTCTCAAATCTTGATGCCATAATAAAGTTATACATATAATCATTTTAAAAATTCAAGTTTTAAATGGAATTTTGCTTTAATTTTAGGGCTTTTTTGATCTTATGATGACAAAATAATTTCTGGCCTGGAAAAATCCTGTTTAAAAATATCATTTAGTTCAGATTCCTGGTTGAAATTATTGTAAAAGGAAATTTCTCTTAGTTGTGTCAGTGTTAAAAGTAGTCTTTCCACGTACAGTGATGAGCATCCTATTTTCCTGAGACAGCTAATTCACACTAGTGTAACCCAAGAATGGAGTCTCATATAGCATACATACCTGCAAATAGCACATGAAATATGTGGTATGCTGACAGATGGAAACTCCTACAAGACCTTGATTTATCACTGGGAAAATATTTATTAGGTATTTAGTTACACAGAATTGAACATAACTGATTATTTAATTAACTGTATAAGTTTTCGTACCAGTCAAAGTGAAATTTCAAACTGTATCTTACTAACAGCATGATTTGGGGCAAGATAGATAATCTTTGAGTCATAATTTTCTCACTAGAAAGGTAGAGATTATAGAAGTAATTTAAAGTACTTTATAAACCTGATGGAAAGTGCTTCAGCCCTAAAAAGTGGTACTTATATGTGAATCTACTCTCTGAAATAAAGCTGAGCACCAGAGAATCGATGCTTTTGAACTGTGGTGTTAGAAAAGACTCTTGAGAGTCCCTTGGACTGAAAAGAGATCCAATCAGTCCATTCCTAAAGGAAATCAGTCCTGAATTTTCATTGGAAGGACTGATGCTGAAGCTGAAACTCCAATACTTTGGCCACTTGATACGAAGAACTGACTCATTTGAAAAGATCCTGATGCTGGGAAAGATTGAAGGCAGGAGGAGAAGGGGACAACAAAGGATGAGAAGGTTGGACGACATCACGGACTCAATAGACATGAGTTTGAGTAAGGTCCAGGAGTTGGTGATGCACAGAGAAGCCTGGTGTACTGCAGTCCATGGGGTTGCAAAGAGTTGGACAAGACTGAGCGACTGAACTGAACTCTCTGAAATAAAAAAAAAAAGCCTTAAAGACACAACTTCGATTTTCTTGTTTGTTGTATTATTATAATGGCAACAATTTTATTTAAATTACTGTGCATGCTAATTTAAAAGTTTCAGGCCTTATAAAATTCACAGTTTGATTCAAAAAGGCATTCTTAATATTATCATTTGATAAAAAACTATAATAACATTATTGATTTAAAGGGAATTCACATGTGTTAATCCTCTGTGATAAAGGCTCATAAACTTCTAGTAGTTGTATTATTTTTTCACTCTGCAAGCTTTCCATATAACAAAGTATCAGAAACCAAGGCACCCATACAACATGAATATGAATAGAAAAACATCTTTTCTGAACAGGTACAAGCTTTATAATTTAATTGTGTTTACACTGATGAGTGCACACAAAGAAAAATCAATTTGTGGGAGTTTATTTCATTGGTATTGAAATTGTATCTTCCCCGGTAAGCTTGGCACAAAGGCCTAGTTTGTCTTCTAAGTTCATTAAATTATTCTTTTGCTATATTCTGTGATGTTATGTAGTTTAATGTGGGCTTACTGGTTGGATGTTCAAACTGCTTCTCCAAACTATAGAATATTAACTTCCAAAATATACTCCAAAACTTTCTCATTTAATATAAAGTCACAATAAAAAGGCATAAAATGCATATAAATATACCATTTTTTTCAAGGGTCTTCTGAAATTGTTCTGAAAGAATTTTAAAAAATAGGCTGAAAGGGAATAGGGTTTATTATATTCACTATTTTCTCTACCAACTTAATACCATTAAAGCCTCCCCAATATGCTTTCTGAAATAAGTAAAATTATATTTTATCCATAAGTCTATTACAGGAATTCTGGAAGGAAAGAGAACATTTTCAATGTACTCAAACAAGACAAAATACTGCCTGGCCACCTCCAAATCAATCCATCAATCAATCATCAATCAAGAGAGGTGCCATGCATTCCCTGTCTACCCACAAATGCTTCCATCATGAACCAGGTTGGGCCTTGAGCACATCCCCCCTCTGGAGGAAGCTTTTCATCCTCCCTGAATAAAAATCCAGCAGTGAAATCTTCCAAGATTTGATCCATATGTGTCTGGGAAGTTTCTATTCCTCCTCCCAGGAATAAAACCATCTATTCTCTGAGGCAATTGCTCTCCCAAATCAAGAGCTTTACTAGTCAAATTATTAGCAAACAAGCTTACGGACTTTTTTCTTGTTTCCACGTCCAAAGCTCTAAGACCAGTAGTTTCACTGGATGATGTTTGTTACCTCTGTGACCTTTATCTCCCCTTCAACTGAGCCTTCCTCTCTCTGAACCACATCCTTTATTAGTTATCTGCTGCTGCTTAATTTATTACACCAAAATTGATGTGATTAAATGCATAAGCATTCCTTATTTCACAATTTCTCTGGGTCAGGAATCCTAGCAAGGAATAATTAGGACCTCTAGCTCAGGGACTTTCTTAAGGCTATCGTCATGAAGTTGATGGGGCTGCCACCCTCTACAGGCACAGCCATAGTGGAACTAATTCTGAGTTCTTTTATGTGGCTGTTAACAGGCCTCAGTTCTTTACTGTTTTCATCTGGTGGCATTGGTTACTTGCCATTGAGTACCTCTTCACACAGCAACTGGCTTTCCTTAGAGTGAAAGGGAGGGTTCCCAAGATGGAAGCCATAGATTTTGCGACCTTATCCTGGAAGTGACACCCCTGAGTCGCTCTGAAAGAAGTGAGTCTGTTTAAAAGAAGTGAGCTCATAAATTCAGGCAAGCTTAAGTGTAGGGGTTTCTTCAAGGGTATAAATACCAGGAGATAGGAATCAAATGGGGTCATTTTAGAAGCTGCCTGCCAGTGCCTGAAATAATAAATTACAAAGCCTGTATCATCACTAAGTCAAGCACACCAACCTTTTACCAGTCTCCTCTCTACTCAGCTTGTGTTAACAGTTCACTGTGGCAGCTTTCCGTCTCAAAGGTCTTCTAGTCTGGTGTCACCTCTGCCTCCTCGCATTCCATGAGTGTCCTCTTGCGGACTGGTATTCCCTTTGAGCACAAAATGCATATGGCTCTCCTTAACCATTTCTTCATGTTAGCATCACCTGGGGAGATTTTTAAATTTCCAGTGCTATGGCCCTCATTGCAATGAACTGAACCAGCACTTCTGCGACTAGGACGCTGGGCATTAGTGCTTTGTAACAACTCCTTTTATGATTCTAATTACATAGTCATATTTGGAAATCAATATTGTAGATTCCATAATTGAGTAATTTAATCATTCTATTGCCAGTAACCTAAAACTGAGATTGGCCAACTGCCTTCCTAGGGTCAACTCTGAGCCACCATCTATCTTCTAAGTAAAGATTTATTGGAACACAGCCACCTTTACTACTGCTTTTGCAGTATAAGGTCAGAAATGAGTACTGGCAAAAGAGACAGTATGGATCACAAATTGAAAATAATTACAACCTGGTCCTTTACTTGAAAAATGTGCTGATTTCTGATGTATCCCCTTTCATGTCACTTTTTTTTTTCACTAGCATGTTGCCAATGTCTTCCCCAATTGAGTTCTACTGTTTGAACCCTGCTGAAGAAAACCATACAAGCAAACAAATTACTAGACCAAAGTTACATCAATAAGGAGGGAAAGTTGTTGCCAGGCTATAAAGGAGAAAGTGCATGCTCATGATCAGTCACTCAGTTGTGTTGACTCTTTGTGAACCCACAGATTGCAGCCTGCCAGGCTCCTCTGTCTATGGAGTTTCCTAGGCAAGCATACTGGAGTGGGTTGCCATTTCCTCCTCACAGGGATCTTCCTGTCCCCAGGGATTGAACCCACATCTCCCACCTCTCCTGCACTGACCGGCAGATTACCACTGAGCCATCTGAGAATAAGCAGCAAAGGATAAACTGACTCTGCTGTTTGGTGATATGAAGCTGAAGCTTTTCTTAGTTTATCATTCAGAGAACCCAAGAGGCTTTAAAAACATAGCCACAGGCTCTCTTCCTGTTGTGTGGAAGAGGAATCCCAAAATGTACACCCCTAGGTTACACAGGCCATTTTCCAGGACTAATTTTTCACTACTTTTATCCTGGAGGTAGAGAAATATTGCTGGGCCTATTGGTATCAGTACATTTCTCATTTTGTTGTAATGCCCACTTTGAAACATTCAAATGAAATGTATTGGCACCTTTTCTGCTTCTTTGATATTTTAAAATGAGGACTTGATTATTATATAGTTATAATACAGTAAGTCCCCTACAATCCAATGAGTTCCATTCTGAGAAGGACTTCATAAGTCCAACAAACTTAGCCTAGGTACCCAACTAACACAATTGACTCTATCATACTCTACTGTATCAGGTTGATAATAATTTTCACACAAATAATACATAAAAAGACAAATACAAAAGATAAAGAAAACATCCTAACTCTTACCATACAATGCCTTGACAAGTACATGGTACAGCACAACAGTTGGCATACAGGGGCTGGCAGCAAGTGAACAGGCCAGAACAGCTGGAGCGAGAGAGGAGGTCGGAGATGGTAGGTAGAGCTGAAGGGTCATCAGCAACAGGAGGCAGCGGGCCAGCTGCAGTGCTTGTGTACCTGATGACGAAGGCACAGGTTCTGGTTCCTTGATGGATTCAGCTCTATCTTCTCTCCTGAAAAAACAGTCCGGGGATATCTGGGTAGCAGCTCGGTTTTGCTCCTCATAGATGACAGGGTAGCACTGGGTTGCATTCTGAATGGCTATCGCCACCTTAGTGCATTGTTTTATGTTCAGGTCCTGTGCCTCAATCACGAACAGTACCTCTCAGATAAAGAAGAACCTCTCGCCATTCCCTGCATCGTGAATCTCTTTGGTTCCTCAGTTACTTCTTCCTTGGGTGTCTTTTCACCCTTGCTCTCAGCCTCCAATGCCATCAGGTCTTCATTAGCAAGCTTCTTGGGCTGCACAGCAAGGAGTTCAAAGAAGTTGTCCTTTTGCAGATCTAGCACCGGCTTATCACGGAGGGTTATTGAGTTGCTAAAGACCTTTTTGGACTCCTCATCCACCTTCTCAAATCCACCAAAATCATGAATAATCTTCAGGCAAAGGTTCTTCCAAACCCCATTCATGGTGATGGCTATAACCTCACACCAAGCAAAGTCAATGTTTTTCATGGCCTTGTAGCTGTTACAGTTCTTCCAGAATTATCACAAGGTTATTTCTTGCCTTACTGCCTGAATAAAAGTGTGACATAAATAATATTTCTTGAAAGTTGCTATAATTTCCTGGACCATAGCTTGGATGAGCGACATTAGCATTCAGTGACATGACACTAGAATGAAAGTGCTTTGACATTGGAATGAAAGTGTTCCATTAATGGGGAGTGGCCCAGAGCATTGTTGAGCAGCAAAAGAAAGTTGAATGGGCTTTCTCCAAGAAATATTTCTCTACCTCTGGGATAAAGTAGTTAAAAAAAAAAATATCCTGGAAAGTAGCCTGTGTAACCCACGCTTTGGGATTACTTTTCCCCCACAATGGAAAGAGAGCATGTGATTATGTTTCTAGGGGCTCTTGGGTTCTCTGAATGATAAACTAAGAGGCTTCAGCTATGTATCACTAAACAACAGAGTTAGCCTCTTTTTTGCTGCTTTAAACCCTGGCATTGCTATTCCTCCTGACTGATGTGACTTTCATCTGACATCCTCTTCCCATACTGTCCTGTCTCATCCACATTAAAAAAAAAAAAAAAAAAAAAAAACCTCCTCAAGTAAATACATGCTTTCATCAATAATTTCTCAAAGCATTTTAGGAAATTCCTGGGCAGATTCCGTATCTGCGCTTACTGCCTCACCACTTTTACAGTGTGCAGGTTAGCTGTAACCTTGAACCAATGAAACCAGTCATGGCTGGCATTAAAAGATTCATCCTCTGATTCTTCTCCATGTTTCTTCAGGTTTTCATAAGATTTTTAACTTTCTCTTGAATCAGTATAAACCTTGTGGGACACAATGCTGAGGCTAATTTTGTGTTCAAACAATGAGAAATTTCTCCATCTCCTCCATCATTTTCCCACACTTCTCCTATATTACTGTCAGTCTCGTTGGCCCAGAAGACTTCATATGTTCCATGATTTTACTCCTTGTTCTTTAGAATCATGCCAATGGTTATAAGAATGATCCATGTCTGCTGTCTTTTCACCTCATTCCACTCTCAATTATTTTTACTTTTGTTTTCATCATTTTCACTTGGGGCTTCTTAGAAGTACCAGCTATAATACCATTGCTTTTATGCTTGCTTCTGGACATCCTAGGCTTAAAACAAAGATACTGTACCCTATGCAGTACTGTACAGTAAAGCACACAAGAGCACAACCTCTTGTAGAGGGTATACACATGTGACAATGTATGCCAAACATGTGATTAGACATACCAAAAGATATTCACATCTTTGAAATCTTGCAACTCACAAGTTCATATGTAGGGAACTTACTATAATTATCCTAGATGTGACAAGGAACAGATGCGATAATGCAGCTTGCTACAGTTCTATTGGTGACTCAAATAACATTAGTAGTATTGTCATTGGAACATAATTTTTGTAAGTTTTGAAGACTCTTGAAAGATTTTAGAATATAAGAGGTACTTTTTAAAAAATTTTCTTTACTTTATTGTGTTGGTTTTGCCGTACATTGACATGAATCCGCCGTGGGTATGCATATGTTTCCCTTCCAGAACCCCCCTCCCTCCTCCCTCCCGATTCCCTCTCTCTGGGTCATCCCAGTGCACCAGCCCTGAGCATCAACCCTGGGCTGGCGATTGATTTCACATATGATAATTAACATGTTTCAATGCCATTCTCCCATATCATCCCACCCTTGCCCTCTTCCACAGAGTCCACAAGAGGTACATTTTTAAAGCAATTTACACCATGGTTACAGTCTTGAAAATTTTGTTATATCCAACCATCTCAAACTGTTTACATGTAAAGTATTTAGTTTCTTAACTAATTACAGGTTTTCACCTATGTGGCTATTCACTGGACATTTGATGGGGAGCACTTTTTACAAAATAGGCTTGCCAGATAATATGGCATTATGGGCCACTGTGTGTGAAATGTCATTAGTGCCTTCCAATCAGTTTGACAATGAGACACCCAGAAATTTCTAAACAGAGAAAGCTGGGACCATCACGCCTGAGGACATATACCCCAGGAAGGAATACGAAGATTTGAATAAGATGGTAGACAACTACAAAAGGCCTTAAATATATACTCAATTATTCTGTACATACTAAGCTCCAAATATAAACTATATTATAACTTCAGATAATTAGTATGATATTTAAATGTTCAGTAGATATTTTCATTTTCTTTCCTAGTGTTTTATATACCACCAGGCTCTTATGTGAATCTTTCCATAGTAACTCATGAAAAAAAAAAAGTTTTGTTAGGCTCTTACTTAATGACATTCTCTATTAATACATGATATTCAAAATAAGAAAGAAGGCATGAGGAAAAATAGCACAGTTATATATATATTTTATGTTAAGTATGGTAGTAAGCTCTATTTTATATAAATGTTCTCATTAAATCTATTCTAAAATTTTGTGCTTTTCATTTTTATGAAAAAATTGTGAGCTTGGTAGGGGTTAATTAACTCTTTCAATAGCTTAGAGTTATAAAATAAATAATGTGAATGTTCATATTTTTTGCCACAAAATTTTTAATTACATTTTGCCACACATCTGAATATATTCAGGAAGATATAAATAAGTATATTTAAATTGCTCTTTCAATCTTAAAGGTTACTTATAATAGGTAAAATATATGGGAATACAAGCTATTCCTTCTTTTTGAAGACTATTTTCATTTTTAAAGGTAATAGCACATTTCATAAATCATCCCACAATTAGGACTCAAGCTTAAAGTTGAAAGTTTTTTAAATGAATTAACAAAGGTGATAAAATAGTTTGCCATTTACCAATACCATATTATATGTATAACTCATACACATAGATAATGCATTTTATGAAAATTAATTCTAATATAGCATGAATATTTATATAAGTAGACTTAATGTAGGACTAAGTGCAATTTCTAATTATTGTACTATCTTCACCAAGTGCATTTTGATTGCATTCAAAAATTGTATAAAATCAAATTATGTATAGTAGCATTCAATTATTAAAACTCCACAGAAATTGTTTTAGCTCACTGTTTTGGTCACAAGTTTACCATAAAATCTACACACAATCAGTTATCCTCCAATGCAATATTTTGTTTGTTTGCTTGTTTTTAGCTGGTAAGTTGTATCTGACTCTTTTGTGGCCCCACAGACTGTAGCCCACAGAGCTCCTCTGGCCGTGGGATTTCCCAGGCAAGAATGCTGGAAAGGGCTGCCATTTCCTTCTCCAGGGGATGCTGATGTCCCCAAGCCAGGGACTGAGCCATGTCCAGTGTACTGACAAGCCAGTTCTCTACCACTGAACCACTTGGGAGGCTCCCAATGCAATATATATCTCGAAAAATATTCTGCTGTTCACAATCATGCAAAAAATACCACAGAGCTCATGGAAAGAATGACACACACACAGATTTGGTCAGTGACACTAAAAAAAAAATCCTAATAATTTACACACAGTGAAGGGTTCATGTGTAAATATTACATTGAATATATCAATTAACCTTAAAAAATAGCTGAAATTTGCTTGCTGAAGTAGATATAAGAGGAGGTGCAGCCTGTGAGCTATTATGAAGTAGTAAAAGGAGGGTTCTTTGTAATTGGAGAGAAATTTTAACACTTGAGGTGAATGGCCATGGCTCATACAAGTAAATAGTTAACTGAAAGAGCTGCTAGATATCTGAGGTGTACCCATGTTTGCATTCTGTGTGTTTCTATGTGCTCAATTCATCTGCGTTCATTTTTCTGCATTCACTGAGTATTTCTTGAGATCAAAATCTCACATTAGCAAACCCATTTCCACACTGCTTCCTAATTGTTCCCAAATATATCAATCTGTTGAAACAGATTCACATGATCAAAACAGGGTTTGTGATAGGGCAACTTCAGTTAACACTATTTTCATTTTGCTTTGCCAATTAACTATTTTATTTCAGATTATTTAACTGTTAAATATTTGTTGCCTACCAATCATTTTTTTTAATTTATTTTTTACTGAGAGGTTTGTTTTTTTGTTGATGTTGAAATACATTTGACATAGAACAGTGAAAATTAAGGGTGTACAACATGATAATTTGTTCAGCATAGATCGAATACTGGTTCTAACACATGCCTTGTGAAATTAGTAACATTATTTTAGCAGAAATGTAATAGAGGCAGAGAAGTTACATATTTGTTCAGTCATAAAACTAGTCCAGATATGTAATCCAAAAATCTACAAGCAATAAAAGCTGGAGAGGATGTGGAGAAAAGGGAACTCTCCTACACTGTTGGTGGGAATGCAAACTAGTACAGCCACTATGGAAAACAGTGTGGAGGTTCCTTAAAAAGCTCCAATCATTTTTAAGGGAACAAATATTTTCAAATTGATGTGTTTGTGCAAATATTCCACAGACCAAACTGATACACCTTATTTCAAAGTCACTAAATCATGTTGACTCTTTTGCAACATTGTGTACCACAGACCATGAAGCTCCTCTGTTCTTGGTATTTCTCAGGCAAGAATTATGGAGTAGGTTGCTATTTCCTTGTACAGGGGATAATCTCAACCCAGGAATCGAACTTGCGTTCTCTTGCATTGACAGGCTGATTCTTTATCACTGAGCCACCAGGGAATAGAAATGCATCTTTCTTAAAAGCGCAGTAAAAAATCCAAATACATTTACAACTGCTAATAATATAGAAATTAATGTAAGGGCACTAAGAAATGCTTTGTGTTTCCCAAATTAAAAAAAATACAGATATCTTTTACTTAATCACCACTCCATTTCCATAATTTTTAAGAGCCAGATTATTTTGGCAAGAAACTTCAGGGACTATATGCAAGAATTTTTCTTTTTTTTTTTTGGTCAATGGACACTAACCAAATGTATCCCTGTTATGTTGCATATAATTAATTTAATGACTAAATGGATAGGCTGTTCAATAAATTTAATGAAATAGGAATACAAGTTGTAGTGTATAAAATCATATCTAAAACTTTATTACGAAAGATGAATCATCCAAAAACTTCTTTCTGATGATAGTTCCAAGAATTAAAAAAGTAACTTTTTCTTTTTCAATTACTGAATCCATATGTCCATTTTTTATATTGAACCAGTCAGTGAACTCTTTGCAGTAGTTAATGAACCTTTAGTCAGTTGTTACCTAAGGGAAAAGAATTTTCAGTATTGTAAGAGATATAAAAGGGATAATTGAACTCAGGCTCTGGTTAAATTATATCTATATATAGATATAGATATATAGTTTCCATGATCAAATCCTTCCTCTTTGAACTGCCTCATTGTGTAAAATGGCACTCTGTAACTTCCAAGTTGAGGTAACTTCCTAACTTACAACAATTACATTTCCAGTATCAACAGTGGCTGCACAAGGCTGAGTGAATCTTTGTAGCCACATCACACCTAGGATGGAGTAATCTGATTAATTCTTTATAGTTTTAATAGTGAAGCTATGGAAAATAAGGAATCTCCCTGTCCCCTCCCATGCTTTGGTTACTGGTGAGTTTCCTTCCTCCTAATGGAGAAAAAATAAGCACATCTACAACAGGAGAGAATGACATTAGACCCATATGGAAGCAGACACAAGGAGAAGAGCATTGATTATGGTGAAGCTCTAGCCTCAGTTACATTCTCCAGGACTCTTGAGCTGCCTTCCTTCCCAGAGAGACTCCTTTGAGTCCCTGAGCTCTCCAGTATCTCCCAAAAGATTCCTTTTTTAGCGTAAAGGTAGAGTTTAGTTAGAAGTATTGGCAAGGGAAAGAGCCCTGACTATAAATATTGCTCTATCAAATCATATGTTCACATTTTAATTTTATTACAGATGGTATAATTACATAGTAAGTCTAGTGGATATGTGTTAGATTATGACATAAGGTAAAGCATCATCAAACAAGTTACTTATAAATTACAAAAGGAAAGTGTAAATTTATAATATTTTAACCATTAATGTGGACTTCCTCAGTGGCTCAGTGATGAATAATCCACCTGCCAATGAAGGAGATTCAAGAGACATGGATTGGATCTCTGGGTCAGGGAGTTTGCCTGGAGGAGGAAATACCAACCCACGCCTATATTCTTGCCTGGACAATCCTGGGCACAGAGTAGCCTGATGGACTGCCGTCCATGGGGTCACAAAGAGTAGGACACGGCTGAGTGACTTAGCGTGCATGCACGCAACCACAAATATAACCTAGCGTCAGTAATGACACTTTATTTCCAATGAAGTTAACATTTAGATATGTGTAAACTGTTAAGTCAAGAGCACTTTTAACAAGACAAGTGAATTGATGTTCACGTTTTATGCTGCATAAGCAGAAAAATCTAGTCAGATCAGCCGATGCTAAGAAAATGAATTACACTAGGAATCATCTTGATAGCTGATGTCTAAAGAAAAAAAATCAATATAATGATGTCCGCAAAATGGCTTTGCCCTGAAATATGAGGAAAATATATGTTTGTGTATGGATGATTCTGAACAGAACAACATAGAAACTAAACCTTACAAAATGGCCTATAGACTGTACATCAGGAGAAAATATTATTTCAGAAGATATTAAAACTGAAAAAGGATAAGGATCTTTTTTCCCAAAAAGAGCAAGTTAACTATTCCTCCTTATATTTAAACTCATAAAAAATGTTACTTGTATTGCTATAAAACTCACACTGTAAGTGAAAATTATTTCCTTTAATATACAAAATAGCTTTTATGCATAATAGTCTAAGACAAAACTGGAAATCTCCATCTTTATGCCATTAAATGTTAAGTAATTTATTAAAGTCCTCTCTTAGAAGAAAAAATAATAAAAGTGGTAATTTATAATGAAGTTTTTAGAGGAATATGTTTCGGGAAAGGTTGTAATTCAATGCACACTCTATCAAATGCAAGCACTAATTCATTAAATATTTGTATTTATTCATTAGTAAATATTCACTGAATACCTCTCTCCTACCAGGCACTGTGCTGGCATACAATTGTGGAAAGAAAGAAATCACATCTTACTGAACTTAGAGAAAGAACAAAAGACATAAATCAAAATATTTCTAGTTGTAAAAAAAAATGGTTCACAGAAACCAAAACCAATAAATGTGGCCCCAGAAAATAAATAGAGAAGACCCACTTAGCACAGAATAGAAAAGTCTTCACTGAAGTGCTGCCATTAAACAGAAGTCTGAGTTATGAAAGTGAAAGTCACTCAGTCGTGTCTGACTCTTTGTGGCCCCATGTACTATACAGTCTATGAGATTCTCCAGGCCATAATATTGGAGTTGGTAGCCTTTCTCTTCTCCAGGGGTTCGAGCTCTCAGGTTTCCTGCACTGTGGGCAGATTCTTTACCAGCTGAGCCAGAAGGGAAGCCCAGTACTAGGGTGGGTAACCTATCCCTTCTCCAGAGGATCTTACTGACCCAGGAATCCAACTGGGGTCTCCTGCGTTGCAGGCAGATTCTTCACCAGCTGAGCTATCAGGGAAGCCATTAATTATGAGGAGTTAGTAAAGAGAAGACAGAGAAAAGACTTTGAGGAGCATGTGAAGGAAGAACACCTGCAATATATTCAATAAGGGGAAACATTTTCATAGACTTAAATTTTGTAATGATTCAAATTTACATTTTACAAGATGAAATTTTCCATTAGAATTTGTTTGCAAGACATGAGTTCCATTTGTATTTTCTCTTATGGGTTTTCCAGCAAGTGTTTAAAATTCTTTAGCTATGTTACCACCAGCATTGTAATAAATAATAAGTTCAATCCTTTAAGTTGATATACAACAAAACTTACAATAATATATTCTATCTATCATGTGCTGTGCTGTGCTTACACACTCAGTCTTGTATCACTCTTAGTGACCCCATGGACAGTAGCCCGCCAGGTTCCTTTGTCCATTGGGATTCTCCAGGCAAGAATACTGGAATGGGTTGCCATGCCCTCCTCCAGGGGATCTTCCCAACCCAGGGATGAAACCTGGGTCTCTTGCATTGCAGGCAGACTCTTCACTGTCTGAGCCACCAGGGAAGCGCATTGCAGGCAGATTCTTTACTGTCTAAGCCAAGAATACTGGAGTGGGTAGCCTATCCCTTCTCTGGGGGTCTTCCTGACTGAGGAATCAAAATCTGGTCTCCTGCATTGCAGGCAAATTCTTTACCAGCTGAGCTACCATGGAAGCTCCAATTTATCAAGAAGCACATATAAATATTATCTTTGCATTTATGCATTATCCCATAGTTACATATGATGCTATTGATATTTTACAAATATTGATTGTAAAGATTTCCTGAATGTTCTAAAATTATAGAGAACAGCAATTTAAATATTCTAGTTGTTGAAGTTAACATTCTTTCTCTGAAGCCTTTTCTTTTTCCAACATGTTGTCTTGCTTTTACATTAGTTCAGACTCTGAACATAAGCTATAACAGTCGAGAGCTTTTAATAATATATGCATTTATCTATCACAAAATAATTTAATAATCTATTTTTCTACTATTTTTTTCATAAGAAGGCAAGATGGAATGTTTATATGCCTTCCCATTATTTTTATACATAATATAAATATGTCTTACACCATACCAGTATTTTTAAAATTAAGTCCATAGATAGAAAATATTTATGCAAATTTTAGTAAAGTTTTATGAAATAAAAATACAAATATTTTGTACTGTAAGATATATGCTAAAAATGTACTTCTCCATCATGTCAACTTTTGAGTAAGTGCAACAAGGAAATATTCCAATATGAATAAGGAACATTTAAGATAAAGATAATTAGTAATAAAGCATATATCACAGTATTACAAACCAAAGAGTTTATCTTTTTTATAACTTGTCAAAATCAATAAAGTTTGAAAAGTCTCAGGAAAACAAGAAATTGATGCCTTTGACAATAAAAATTTAAGACTTAAACTTTAGAAATTTTAGGACTGAAATGTACCTTAGAGTTTCCTTTGTGGCTCAGCTGGTAAGGATCTGCCTGCAATGCAGGAGACCTGGGTTTGATGAAGATCCCCTGGAGAAGGGAAAGGCTACCCACTCCAGTATTCTGGCCTGGAGAATTCCATGGACTGTATATTTCATGGCATTGCAAAGAGTCAGACAGGACTGAGAGACTTTCACTTTCAGTGTATCTTAAGCATACTCTCATTTTTACAAAGCACACTATTTCCAGGAAATTTCGGTTACTTTTCAAATGGCAACTAAAATTTTGTCATTAAAAATATTTCATGGATTCCTGAAAAGATGTTTGTATGCACATTGCTGAAACAGATTTAATAGTTTCAACATTTATTCATTTATACAGTCATTTATGAACATAGTTATTTTTATGTGTCTCCTAATCTCTTAAAAAGGATTCCCTGGTGGCTCAGTTGGTAAAGAATCTGCTTGCAATGCAGGAGACCTGGGTTTGCTCCCAGATTGGGAAGATCCCCTGGAAAAGGAAATGGCAACCCACTCTAGTATTCTTGCCTGGAAAATCCCATGGACAAAGGAGCCTGGCAGACTACAGTCAAAGGAGTCACAGGAGTCAGACATGATCTAGTGACTAAACCACTCCCAATCTCTTAAAAATCGAGACGTATGACTTAAATTTCCATTCACACACTCTTTATATTCCCGTATTCTCTATATTCAGTGATTGTATTGATCAGTTTTGTCTATAATATTAGACTTTATATAGCACACACTGTACTCTACTGCATTTATCTTGGACAAGAGCAAAAGTCAGACATTCAGGCATTCCCAAAGGTAAAGATAGAGCATCTTTACTCCAGTTGTTTTTTTAACTCCTACACAATAAATAAGTTTGATATGATACATCACACAAAATATACACTTATGTGGAACATATCATTGTGAAATCATAATAAACGATAACAATACAGACAGTTTACACAGCAGTAGCTAAAAAAATAAAATAAGCAGAGAACAGGTACAGAAAACCAAAGTTCAAAAGACAGTTAAATGAGATGAGATACAAAGTAGAAAGGAGATGTAAGTAGTGAAGAAATTAAGTAAGACATTTTCATATATATTTAAACACCATTTGGAGATTTTAAAAAAAAGGAAGAGAGAAAAAAATAGTGGTTGAGGATTTTCCAGAAATAAAAAAAAGATGTATTATAGTTAAGGGTGTTAAAATTTACATTTAAATGTATTTAACTTACATTTCAAGTTAAGTGTTTGTTAAACTATAAAGCTCCTAATAAATGAAAAAGAATAATATAAAGTTGAATTTTTATTATATAAAATAGAATACAATTTAAAAATTATTTGCAAATGCAGGCAAGGAAGAATAAAAGTTCAAAAACAGTTAAAAATATAAATGAATGAAAAGAAGAAAATATAACTATAGGGAAAAAACAAGATAAATGAAAGCTTAAAATTTCTATGTTAGCTGTCAAAACAATGATTGTAATGACAGAGTAATATTTGTTAAAGACTTTATTCAGCTGGTGAGCACTGGAAGTACTGGAGGACCAGCTGATTCCCTCACTGAAGCAGAATCAGGCTTCTTATAGAAGCAAAGGTAGAGTATGGGAGGTTTGGGCTTGACAGAAATTTTCAATTTTAACTGAAACTTAAGGTTGGCAATTTTTTGTTTGTTTGTTTTATTTTGTTCCTCTGTGGCACTTGCTCAAAGTTCCATTATCCTTCAGAACTCCATCTTCCAAAATCTGTTTTTGGAAACTTTGAAAATGGCAGAGTAACTAAAGTTCATGAGATGTGGCAAGTAGGTAGCAAAAAGAAAAAAAAAAAAAAAGATGCAAAAGTAGAAGAAAATGGGGAATGGCCCTCTATTATGTTCATTTTCATCAGTTTACACAGTTACCATTGACTTTTCAAATGTACTAAACAATTTAATGTGATTCAGATCATGAAACGAGGAGCTCATTTATTTTATTACTCAATGATATAATTTTTGAGTGTTAACTCTTTACAAGATGCTGATTAGACATTGGAAGCCAAAAACAAACTGCAAATGAGATCCTGTCCCCTGAATTCACAAACAGAAAGTATGGAAAACCAAAATCAAAGAAATTTACGTTATGTTCAGCAAGAATTTATTTACACATAATTTTTTCTAATCCTATAATGTTAAACACATATATAGGTGGGTTTCAAGGGTCAAAAAGTTAATGTGTGTGCCTGAGTGAACTTAATAAGTCAGTTGATCAAAATACACCTGCTTTTAAATACAAACAGTTATTCAAATAAGTTGTTTATCTATTTCATATGTTAGAAAGACATATGGTCAATAATTTTATATTTTATCCATTCAGTAAATTAAACAAATTAATAATCTCATTGACATGTTTCTGAGAGGCTGTCCTTGAGCAAGTAGATCATGACTAGCACTGGATATTAACATCATGTAACTTTAATGTAAGTCTATATATAGGACATTCTGTAAATTTACATTTGTTGTCCATATGCTCAGTCATGTCCAGCTCTTTGCAACCCCATGAACTGTAGCACTCCAGGCTTCCCTGTCCTTCACTGTTGCCCAGAGTTTACTCAGATTCATGTCCATTGAGTTGGTGATGCTATCTAATCATCTCATCCTTTGCCACCCGCTTCTCCTTTTGCCCTCAGTTTTTCCCAGCATCAAGCTCTTTTCCAGTTAGGTGGCTCTTTGCATCAGGTGGCCAAAGTATTGGAGCTGCAGCTTCAGCATCAGTCCTTCCAGTGAATATTCAGGGTTGATTTTCTTGCAGGATTGACTGGTTTGGTCTTCTTGCAGTCCAAGGGACTCTCAAAAGTCATAAGAGAGTTAAATCACATGTACACTCCCACTTAGCAGCAGGAAAAAGAGTCAGATCTCCAGGTGACGACATTTAGAGGCAAAGTGGAGTCTACTAGATTCTTCCTTGGCAAGTGATGGTTGATGCTCTGTGAGCAACATATCTACTTCCTAATTCCTCTGTTTTAAGTAGATTTTGGAACTGTTTAGGATTTTGTATTAGCTGAACCAATTGCTGGGCAGCTCTCCTAAGTAAACTCTTGTTTGTATATAGTATTCAACCTTCTATTTTGATATTTTAAGGAGATCACTGGATTTTTATATTTCAGAAATATGTCATAACCATTTGCCAAATAGACATGAAAGTTCTGTGCCCTCAAATTCTCTGAAACTCTGTACTAAATGACCAGACCTTCACCAGTGTTTTTGATCAGACTACAAGATAAAGGGAACAATGGAACTTGCCCTTATGTAAAGAAAAATATCACGATTTCTCCTTGATACATTGGATCATGTGAGAGGTGCATAACCACTTAAATAAAGAAAAATCCCTTCAAAAACCACTCTAAAATGCTTTAACAGATAGCATGGCTGGAGGAAAAAGATTGAAAGCAATTGGCTTAGTTGTTCAGAAAGTGGAAGGACTGAAAAAGTAATCTGTCATTCTGTGGGCAGACAAGTTGCCAGAAAATTGGGTAAATTGGAAATCACTGGAAGGCAGCTCTTTTGTCCGTAGGTGCATTAGATATCTTGGGAAAATGTTATTAAATGGTGAACAATTGCTACTGCAATGTTTCTAGCCATTTGGGATACAGAGTGAAAATATTTAATTTTTACTCTAATAATAGATCAATCTAAACCTAATTAATTTTATTTTTACTAGACTGCTTTTTTAAAAATATGACATTTACCTGGACTTGTGACTATACATGTGCTAAATTAACCAAAAGCTTCTTTTCTCTACTCCATGGTTACTTTAATCCTATAGAAATTAAGAATATGAGCCCTGGAGACTCAGATGGTAAACAATCTGCCTGCAATGCGGCAGACCCAGTTTCAATCCTGGGATTGGAAAGATCTCCTGCAGAAGGAAGTGGCAACTCATCCCAGTATTCTTACCTGGAGAATTCCCATGGACAGAGGAGCCTCGCATGCTACCGTCCATGTGGTGGCAAAAGTTGGACATGACTGGGTCACAAAGTACAGCACAAATACTCTACTTAAGATCAAGAATAAGACAAAAATTATTTCTCATTGCTCTGTTTTCTGCTTCATTTTTATTCAGCATTGAGCTGGAGTCACTAACCAGTGACTGATTTGCCAGGCACAGTCAGAACTGGGACAGGACCGGTTTTGACCAATAATCCGAAGTAACAGGAACAATAACACATGAAATCAAGGGGAAAAAAGAGAAGAAAGGAGTAAGGTAGATTCTATTTCTCTTTTCTAGGGGCAAAATTAAAGATATTCTTGAGTTTAAATGTCAGTGGTCAGTGAAATCCCCAGTGGAGCAGCATACTTTAATTGGTTCAGGCAGGTGATTTCATTTGGTCATCTGATTGGAACAAACTACACAATGAAACATAATTTCAAGATGTGTGTGTGTGTGCTCAGTCACTCAGTCATGTCTGACTCTTTGAGACCCCATGGACTGTAGCCTACCAGACTCCTCTCTCCATGGGGATTCTCCAGCCAAGAATACTGGGGTGGGTTGCCATGCCCTCCTCCAGGGGATCTTCCCAACCGAGGGATCAATCCCTTGTCTCCTGCATCTCATGCATTGAAGGCAGATTCTTTACTACTGAACTGCTGTAACTTAACTGAACTGGGGAAACCCATATTATATTATATTATATCATCATACCATATTATATAACATGTCAGATATGAGTGTATATACACCATTGTTACTTAATTTTCCTTGGATAAGAAACATTGTTCCTTAGGTTCAGTCAAATATAAGCTTATTCTGTCATATATTAGTCAAAAGCCCAACATCTTTGTAATGCTGAGAAACATATTTGTTTTAGAATGTATTATTACCACACTTCAAATGAAGAAATCAAAATTCCTGGCAGACAATTGCCTTCCAATCCGAATTAGAAAAATGCAATAGTGAGTTTAACATAAGGCAAATTGCTCACATATGGAATCAACATAGAAGTGTATCGATATTTGTAAAAAATATTTATATAGCCATTTTAATTCCCTGGGGAGAAGTACAGAATTCAAGCAACAATTTCATTTTTTCCCTGATTTGAAAATAAGAAACTCTAGCAATTTATTTTCATTTTTCTCCATCTAAGCAGTTTTATCTGAAGCTTTAGAGAATCCTTTGAAGAATATATAATAATGGTCATTTTGCTTACTTCCACTCCAACAGAAGGGAATTTATACTTTTATGCCTTGAAGAATTGATTTTTTTCCATAACTGACATCTGGTGGTGAATCCTTTTTGAAAATAAATACGTTTGCTTTCTTGCTGAATAGGTTCTTCATTTAAATTCACAACAACATATCAAAAATTTTGCCATAAAAATATAGAATGATGAATTTAAGTAATACAGCGTTTGAGTAATAAAGGATTTAAACAATTTAATACTTCTTAAATTTGATTCAAATTGAAATTTGAGAGACAATATCTTGAAATATGCTGATAGAGTACGCACACACACACACACACACACACACACACACACACAGCTTAAGAAAGTTGTGACAGCTATAACAACAATTTCATTAAAGATCAGAAATTAAAGTTTCTTTTAGGCTTTCAGCTGAAGCTCATAGCAAATAAAAGTAAGTGATCTTTGCCAGATATTATTAATTTACAGTGCACAGAAACTTTAGACTACCTTTATTTACATAGCTTAACTGTCAGAACTGAAATCTGAGGCCATCTGTGTCAATATGATTTAAAAATTTATTTCAGAAAATTATTTTCCAGGAAGGTGAGGCTGTAAACCAATAAATAACTTCATTGTTTGCCTCAGGAAATTCCTGCACACCAATTTGTGTGAGCAAACATCTCTTCTCTCAGACAATAGATTGCTCACCTGGGAAGAGAGCTGTTTATTAAATAGCAGTTTATTTATGAAGATTCCCTCCAAGGCGCTCTACTCACTGTCTCTCAGTCCTAAATGCTTATGTCATGACCTCTACCTCTTCTAATCAGTTACTGGCCTTGAAAGGCCCATCTTAACCACTTGAGCCCAGACTTGAACAGCTATAAATAGCACCTCATTATTTACTCATCTAAAACACCCTGTCAAAGCAGAGTTCTCCCTTACAGTCATATTGCTGTCTCATTAAGCTTTGCTTAATCAACATGTTTTAGTGGGTCTGTTGGGGAGACGACAGTGTGGAACCTCTAGTGGCTCCACACTCACCAGCCAAGGTACCCTTCCCATTATGGTTCCAGATCTTGGTGCTTCTCTGAGACTGCTTGAACTGTCCACTTGGAAGCCTCCTTGGTCAGGTTGATGAAATACATTTTGTGTTTGATCTGAAATCTAATTTATCTTCACTGAATTCTCAAATTCTCTGTTTCCTTGGACACTTAGAAATAAGAACTTGTTTTTAGGAATTCTTTAATAATTTGATCATATTTTATCCATTATAAAAACCTGACAGTACTTGCAACCCTCTTTCTATATTAGCATATTTTCTGAGCTTTTAAAATGAAATTCAGAGGGAAAAGACCAGGCTTAAGTCTAATAAGTTTGTCTTGCTGTTTGACCCTAAGACCTAACAAGCTCAGAATATCTCATGAGATCAGCATACTTACAGAACACATTTTGCTTTGGCTCACCTATCAGAATTTTATGAAAGCTTTGTTAGTCTTGTTATGTTTTACCTGTGAGAGTCTATTCCTAAAAAAAGATCTTTGATCTGTGTGTTCTGCCTGCTTGGGATCAGATTGATTGGCCCACAATTAAAGAGAGCCAAATAACAGGTTAGGGCTCTATGACAAATTTCCAAAGCAAACTCTTCACTTATTCATCACCAGATTCTTATGGCTTCAACTTAATTTAGATCCACAATTCCTATAAGCAAACTCCTGCTTCTTGTATATGTTTACACAATAATTCTATTTTTGAGTTTATAATTTAAATAACAATTTTGTGACATATCATTTAAAGATATGGTCATCTCTTTGGAGATCCTTTTTCAGAATAAAAATGTTTAGTAAGTTACTTAGAATAATAGTGAAATAAAAAGGAACCAACTATCTAAACTCCTGAAATGTTGTGTTGTTACCTGGTAACTTTTAAACGAAATCCAGATTCCAAAATTGTTCTTTGGAAATAATTTTAAAAAGACATATATGGGCAAGGCAAAATAAAAATCTGAAACTGATTCATTTTTTTTTTACCCCTTCTCTGCAAATCTTGACTCTAAATGACCAGTCTTCATCTTACAAATTTTTGTCTCCAATTATATTCTATGTTTATAACATTCTTTCTGGCATCTTTCTTACCCTAAATATCCAAAAGCTCAGCTATATTCTAAAATTAAGCTCTATATATTATAGAGAAAACACCTGTGGTTACATTTTATCCTGATGCTATGCTATGCTAGGTCGCTTCAGTTATGTCTGAATCTTAGCAATCTCGTGGACTGTAGCCCACCAGGTCACTCTGTCCATGGGATTCTCCAGGCAATAATATTGGAGTGGGTTGCCATGCCCTTCTCCAACATTTTGTCACTAGTATTGATCTAAGATTGGCTTTCAAATATTCTCCAAAGTCTAGACAAAATTCACATAAGACAGAATAGTTATAATAACATATACTCCACTGTGCCTAGATTTATATTAATTGGTTTATATGATATAAGGAACTACAGTTGCAAAAAAAATATGGAAAGGCAGAATTGGAAATTCTGAAGATGGCATTCACTCTCCTGTCATGGTCTTTGTAGACCAAGACCTGGGGACTAGAGTCAATGAGAAGAGGGATGCAGGGGACCCAAGTCTCCAGTGAAACAAGGGTGCTTTGTTTGCAGAAAAGCATGTTTATATATCTTCATACAAGGCAGCTTTAGGCAGTAAAAAAATAAAGCAAAAACAAAGCCAAGCAAATAACAATCCTCAAAGGGCCAGAAAGCATTCCAAATCCTGCGTAAGAGGGGCATAACTGAATAGATTATATTTAAATAAGGTCACTGAAGGGAATCAACGAAGGGAGCCACTAAAAGAAATCCAAGCAGGTGCCCTTTCTCATGATCTCAGTCGTGAGAACTGCATGTAGCTCCTATTTTCCAGGAACTGATAAGGAATAGAGAATCCATGAGAAAAGACACACAAAAGAAAAGAATAACACTGGGTCCCTTAAAGCTTAACGCCCAACACTGGGTCCCTTAAAGCTTAACGCCCCTTGACACTCTCCCATCTACTTTTTCCATTCTGGATCACGAGGATGGCCAGTCTTAAAACAGTCTTGGAAGAAACATGCTGCAGATTGAACAGCCTTAATAGCCTAGGTCTTTGGTTGAAAACATGGAGAAGGATGACTTGCTTATTTGAAAAATATATCATGTGAGTGTGAAACAAATTTCTGCTGTTTTTAAAGTATTGTATGTCATTGGGTCTAGTCGAGCAAGCAGCTAGCACTATTCCAAACGACAGCTGTCAGTTGCTTGAATTGGCTCTGCCATAGCAAATCCTAAAGCATTTGCACTGCATTATCATGACACTGGCAAGCCAAGCAAACTCAGAAGAGTGGAAGGTAGAGACCTAGACTGTTCACTGAAAGAAAAAGTCTTGAAGCTGTCATCTAAAATCAATTGGAGTTCAACTAAATGCCCTGAGTCATTACATTTGGGAAAAGCCAGAAAGCTAATGTACATTTGTTCACACAGTGGATTTCAAGAAAGAGATGAACTCAGACAAGAAAGAGCTGGTTCTTATAAAAGAAAGTAAAAGGAATAGAGCTGAATTTCGAAAACTTAGCACTACTGATATTTTATGTCAAACATATTGCTCTTGTTGTTGTGGGGAGCTATCTTTGGCATTGTAGGATGTTTGCCATTATCTCTGCCCTCTCCTATTATAGACATGGAGTGCCCTTACCCTATTACCATAACCAAAAATTACTCCAGACGTTGTGTCCTACGGGGAGAAAAATACCATCTGTGATTAGAAACTAGTGATATTGAGAAAGTTTGTAAATACTGGAACCATAGGTCAGAAAGCTGAATTTTTCCAGATTAGTTTTTAAAGAAAAAGACATTTCAGAATTGAAAGCCTGCTGTATTCTTAGTTAAATAGAGAAACTCAGCCCTGAATCAATTGATTAGGAATGTTACATTTCTACTCAAGCCAATATTTGATAAATAGCTTGAATGTTTGTTACCTTTAAAATGAGGAAGCATATGTATACTGGGTAAAAGGGAAAAAAGAAAATGATATGCACTTTTTTCCTACTCTGTTTTGTAATGAAGCTCCCATATTCAGTTAATAACATGTAAGATTCATTAACTGAAGACAGAGGAGCTCTATACAGTCAACAAAGACAAGACTTGGAAGTGACTGTGGCTCAGATCATGAGGTCGTTATTGGAGAATTAAGACTTCAGTTGAAGAAAGTAGGGGAAACCACTAGCCATTCACATAAGACTTAAATCAAAACCCTTGTGGTTATACAGTGGAGGTGATGAATAGATTCAAGCGATTTGATCTGGTAGTCAGAGGGCCAGAAGAAACTATGGATGGAGGTTCAAAACAGTGTACAGGAGGTAGTTACCAAAACCACTTCAAAGAAAAATAAATGCAAGAAGAAAAGTGGCTGTCTGAGGAGGCTTTACAAATCGCTGAGAAAATAAGATAACCGAAAGGAAAGGCAGAAAGGAAAAAATATACTGAACTGAATGCAGAGTCCCAGAGTTTAGCCAGGAGAGACAGGAAGCCTTCCTAAGTGAAAAATGCAAAGAAATAGAGGAAAACTATACAATGGGAAAGACGAGAGATCTCTTCAAGAAACTTGGAGATATCAAGGGAATACTTAATGACCTGGATATCCATGTTGGTGTGATCACTTACCTAGAGCCAGACATCCTGGAATGAGACGTTAAGTGGACCTTAGGAACCATCACTACAAACAAAGCTAAAGGAGGTGATAGAATTCCAGCTGAGCTATTATAAATCCTAAAAGATGATACTATTAAAGTGCTGCCCTCAATATGCCAGCCTCTTGATGAGGGTGAAAGAAGAGAGTGAAAAAGTTGGCTTAAAACTTATATTCTAAAAGCTAAGATCATGGCATCTGGTCTCATCATTTTGAGAGGGTAACAGGCAGGAAGGCCAGGGGTCTCCAAAGGGAAGAAATAGGCTGCAAGTGTCAGACATTTTTATCTCTCTCTCAAGTGGTAGGAGGAAACAAACTAGCAATATATTTTTCCCTTCTCTATACAAATTTAAAAGAGGTTTCTCTTAAAATACTGTGTTGCCATAACGACACCTGGTCTCACCTGAAACCAACTATTCTCAAATCTTGAGTTAACCAATACATTCTTCTTATGGAATTGCTTGTCTTAAGCTATGTTACTGTACTATACATTTACCCCAAACTCTTGTCTTCCAGTCAGTTCCACCAAATGGGTTAGAACCTACTTGACAAACCAGTATGTTATACTCAGGCATTGTTCCCCTAATCTATGTAAATGAAACTATCTGTCTGATAAACTGCCCTTCCACAAAATTCAAGTCAATCATTTTATGGCCCGGGATGACTCGTCTGGTGCTAAGATAACCCCAAAATACATCTTATGTATGAGTGGCCTGATGCCATTCTGAGTTTTGAGACATTCCTTTCTTTCATTAGCAAACTGCTAGTGACTATATAACATCCAGCCAAAAACTAGCAGGGGGGTACTCTTTCTACCCCCTTCTGATGCCTATGTCAGAAGCTTTCTCTATCTCCTTTATACTTTAAGAAAACTTTATTACACAAAACCTCTGAGTGATCAAGCCTTGTCTTTGTCCCCAGATTGAATTCTTCTCTTCTGGAGGCCAAGATTACCAGTGTCTTTTTTGTGATTTAGAAGGGGGGAAAGTGGAAACAGTGACAGATTTTACTTTCTTGGACTCCAAAATTACTGTGGCATGAAATTAAAAGATGCTTGCTCCTTGGAAGAAAAGCTATGACAAACACTGAGAGCATATTTAAAAGCAGAGACATCACTTTGCCAATAAAGGTCCATCTAGTCAAAGATATGGTTTTTCCAGTAGTCATGGCAGATGTGAAAGTTGAACCATAAAGAGGGCTGAGTGCAAAAGAATTGATGCTTTCACATTGCAGTGCTGAAGAAAACTCTTGAGAGTCCCTTGGACTGCAAGAAGATCAAAGTAGTCAATCTTAAAGGAAATCAATCCTGAATATTAATTGTAAGGACTGAGGCTGAAGCTGAAGCTCCAATAATTTGGCCACCTGCTGTGAAGATCTGACTCCTTGGAAAAGACCCTGATGTTGGGAAAATCTAAAGGTGAAAGGAGAAGGGGGTAGCAAAGGATGAGATGATTAGATAGCATCACTGACTCAACTGACATGAGTTTGAACAAACTCTGGAGACAATGAAGGACAGGGAAGCCTGGTGTGCTTCGATCTATGGGGTCGCAAATAATTGGACAACTCTTAGTGACTGGACAACAATAGCAACAACATAGCAACTGAATGACAATAACAGTGTAATGATTATTACAATATTTGGGCTATTTAATGTTCACTCAGAGTCACCACTTGATCAACTTGAAATTAACTCATCTATTAAAAAAAATGTTTCTCTGCTCAAGACTGTGGTAGGCAGAATAATGGTCTCCAAAGATGCTCTTTTCTTAATCTTTAGAACCTGTGACCATATCATCTGATAGGGGAAAAGAGAGTTTGCAGTGTGACTATGTTAAGAACATTGAAATGGAAGATTAATTTGAATTTTCCTTGCAGGCTCACTCTAATCATATGGGTTAGAAATGGAGAACCTCTTTTGGTGAGAATAACAGAAAAACGCGACTGTGGAAGAATAGACAGTGTTAGCTTTGAAGAATGGGAGAGACATCCCACAAGTCAAGGAATGAAGGTAACCTCTAGAAGCTGGAAAATAGAAGGTGATGGGGTTTAGGAGGTATAGAAACCCTTCTGGAGTTTCCAGGAAGGAACATAGCACTGCACACCTAGTAAGACCCATATTAAATATCTACCCTACAGAACTGTAAGATAAAATATCTCTGTAAAAGTCACTATGTTGGTAATAATTTATTGCAGCAACAATAGGAAAGTAATGCTTAGTGTGTTTCAATAATGGAGAAAATTATTTATAAGCAACAGTGGAATTTTCTTCCTTCACAGTGTTTGCAAAATAACAGGAAGACAAATTATAACACTTTATTTATTTTAAAAAAATTATTTTACATTGGAGGAGAACTGATTAGCAATGTTATGATAACTTCAGGTGGACAGCAAAGGGACTTAGTCATACAGAGAGATGTATTCATTCTCCCCCAAACTCTTGTCCCATCCAGGCTGCCACATAACATTGAGTAGCATCCCCTTGCTGTACAGTAGATCTTTATTGGTTATCCATTTTAAATATAGCAGTGTGTACATGTCCATCCCAAATTCCCTAACTTTCCTTTAACCTCCTCTTCCCCCTCTGGTAGGCATAAGTTCTAGAGAACAAACTCTAACACTTCAATATTTGCTGGAGCTATGAAAGAAAATGGAAATTATAGAACTACAGAATAAGAATTTAACTTATCTTTCTTATGCATTTATCCTCCCTTTTCCATGGATTCACTTTCCACAATTTTGTGATCTGTGGCCAACCATAGTGAAAAAATGTTAAATGGACAATGCCAGAAATAAGCAATTCATAAGCTTTAAATTGCACACTCTTCTGAGCAATATGATGGAAACTTGCACTGTCCTGATCCATCCAATCCAGGAGGTGAACTTTCCCTTGCCCAGCTTATCCTGCCAGTTTCACTACATTAACTACAACTACTCAGTAGCCAGCTCTGTGTCTCTGTATCACAATGTTTGTGTTCAAGTAGTTCTTATTTCACTTAACAATGGGCTCCAAATGAAAAAGTAGAGGTGCTAGCAATTCAGATATTCTCTTACTGTGCCCAGTTTATAAACTGAAACTTATCATGGGCATGTATGTACAGGAGAAAGCTTAGCATATATAGGGTTCAGTACCATCTGGGGCTTCAGATAGTTGAGACAATATATCCCCTAGATAAGAGGGAGACCATGTAACAGGAAGTGTTTATTATGCAACACTATTTTACTGACAGATTGTAAATGTGTGCAGTTACATTAAGCCAGGGCTTCCCAGGTGGCATTAGTGGTAAAGAAGCGTCCTACCAATGCAGCAGATATAACAGATGCAAGTTTGATCCCTGGGTTAGGAAGATCCCCTGAAGGAGGGTGTGGCAACCAACCCACTTCAGTATTCTTGCCTGAAGGATACCATAAACTGAGGAGTCTGATGGGCTACAGTCCGCAGGGTTGCACAGAGTCACAAAGATTCGGATAAGACTGAAGCGACTTAGCACGCAAGCATGGACGTTTGTTGTCAAAGAAGTGAAGCATCAAAAGGAAATGGAAGTCATCAAGTTTTTAGGCATTAACTGCAAATTGAAAAATGTATTCTAACTTCTAGAAAAGATGTGCCTGACTTTTAAAATCACAAGTGCCCTCTAATCACTGTTCATTTCGGTTAGAGTGCTTGGGGGAAAACTACAACTTAAATTATTTGATCACAAAACATCTAGTAATAGAAATGAATTTCAGTGCTGCCATGCTCTTCTGACATCTTCTTACACTATCGTGGACGAAATGTAATTGTCCTTCAGTATCATGGAACAGAGCCTGGGATTAAGCTGATGAAGTTGCAAACTGGATAGGATGAGACTTGGAGAAAGAAGATCATTGCTTAGTAAAGAAGGTTAGTCTTATTTTACACTTTCTTGACAGCTGAACTAATGTGAAAAGCACCTCTTTTGTTCTTTCCTAGTTTTGCATATGCTTGATTGTGTCAGTGGAGTTATTCAAGTGATTTTTCACTCTGAAGGGTCAGGGCCATTCATTCCCAAATCAGTTTTCCTATGTCTGCTCTGGTGACAAGGACTCAAGTGTATGTGAGAGGAATGTCTGCGTTGCTTGATTTGCTGTGTGATTACTGTTTATGATTGTCTTTTGCTCAAGATGGCATGCAATTTTACCACACAGATTATTTTTTCAAAACAATTACATTCCCAAGTTTTGCAGGGAGGGATGACCATTTACCGAAATACAAACTTAAATTTCTGGAAAATAAATATCAAATCCTCATACTCATCTGTAAAGTAGCTATAAATTGTTATTTTTCAGATGAGGAATCTCTCAAAATGGCTAGCTTTGATATATGCTAGAAAAAACTATTTATTCCTTCTATGACCAGGAGCTGACTGTGGCACGTTGTATGCATACAAAAACAGGATATAATATTACAGTCAAGAAAACAAATTCCCAAATGTTCAATTCAACACTAGTAACTAAACTAGAATTCTTTTTATTATTATTATTATTTTTTTTTTTGGACTTTAACTTTCTTTCTTCTGATACAACAGATATTCCATACAAGTGTCTTTTGGGCTCTATTTTACATTTGTAATTTAAGCCTGCAATTTTGCCTCATTTTACATTAATTCAATTTTTGTTTTAAGAGATACTTTGTCTTTTTTTTTTATTATTAGTTTTGCCATACAATGACACGATATCGCCATGGGTTTACATATGCCCCCCCTCCAGAACCCCCCTCCCTCCTCCCTCCCTCCTCCCTCCCCCCGGGAAATCTCGATGCACCAGCCCCGAGCATCACTCCTGGGCTGGCGATTGATTACACATATGATAATTAACATGTTTCAATGCCATTCTCCCATATCATCCCACCCTTGCCCTCATCCACAGAGTCCACAAGTCTGTTCTATACATCTGCGTTCCTTTTGCTGTCTTGCATGCTGGGTTCTCGTTACCGTCTTTCTAAATTCCACATATATGCGTTAGTATACTGTATTGTTGTTTTTCCTTCTGGCTTACTTCACTCTGGATAATGGGCTCCAGTTCCGTCCACCTGAGTAGAACTGATTCAAATGAATTTTTTTTTTAATGCTAAGTAATATTCCATTGTGTATATGTACCACAGCTTTCTTATCCATTCATCAGTTGATGGGCATCTAGGTTGCTTCCATGTCCTGGCTATTGTAAACAATGCAGCGATGAACATTGGGGTACACGTGGCTCTTTCAATTCTGGTTTCCTCGGTGTGTATGCCCAGCAGTGGGATTGCTGGGTCATATGGCAGGTCTATTTGCAGTTTTTTAAGGAATCTCCACACTGTTTTCCATAGTGGCTGTACTAGTTTGCAATCCCACCAACAGTGTAAGAGGGTTCCCTTTTCTCCACATCCTCTCCAGCATTTATTGCTTGTAGATTTTTGGATTGCAGCCATTCTGACTGGTGTAAAGTGATACCTCATTGTGGTTTTGATTTGCGTTTCTCTGATAATGAGTGATGTTGAGCATCTTTTCATGTGTTTGTTAGTCATTTTTATGTCTTCTTTGGAGAAATGTCTGTTAGGTTCTTTGGCCCACTTTTTGATTGGGTCGTTTATTTTTCTAGAATGGAGCTGCAGGAGTTGCTGGTATATTTTTGAGATTAATTGTTTGTCCGTTGCTTCATTGGCTATTTTCTCCCATTCTGAAGGCTGTCTTTTCACCTTGCTTATAGTTTCCTTTGTTGTGCAGAAGCT
This sequence comes from Antilocapra americana, assembly GCA_007570785.1. Taxonomy (NCBI): domain Eukaryota; kingdom Metazoa; phylum Chordata; class Mammalia; order Artiodactyla; family Antilocapridae; genus Antilocapra; species Antilocapra americana. The sequence continues at coordinate 33,873,459 of ML661338.1, read as the reverse complement.
TTTAATTTTAATTAGGTCCCATTTGTTTATTCGTGCTTTTATTCTTTTTATTATTGATATACTTTTCCCAATTGGGTAATTAATTCATCAGATTGTTACCTTCATCCCATCCACACACACACATACAAACACACAAACCCTAGTATGTACTCCACAAATGAGCATTTGTGCTTTTTTAAAGAGAAATGCTCACCAACAGTTACTTGTTTTCCAGGATGCTGATTATGCTAGTTCATTCCCTATTTAGCATAATATAACATCAAGCTATGCATATAGCAGTCCATTAGAATGTGCATTCACTGAGGATCCATTTTTGCTCAATCCTCTACATCCCTATCATTTAAATAAGCACCTGGAATCTAGTATGTGGTTAAAAAATTTCTGTTAATGGCATAATAAGCATATTTTGAAGTTACGAGTATTATCTAGTGAATACGGCACAATCATAACTTTGGGAAAGATTACCTGAGCTAGCATTATTTTGAGTAACTTCCTCAAATATCATCAGACAGCTTGTTTCTAAGGCAAAAATAAGTGTATGAAAATCCACTCCATCAACGAAGCTATGGCACTTCGACAGAGTCTTAGCTCCGTCTTGACAGGGAAGGCTGAGCAGGATTTTCCTGTATGTGGAGCATGGGTTCAAGTGAGTCTCCTTCCAAGGTGAGTGACATTGAGACAGTCAAATAGCATATAGTAGCTCAGGATTGGGGGACACAGCAACCCTTATAGGTAAGGGCCTTGAAGCTCCTTTTGACAAGTAAACTATTGTCACCCAGGTAAACATTGGACTTATGGTAGCACAGTGGATCGGAATCTGCCTGCCAGTGCACGGGATAGAGGTTCAATCCCTGGTTCAGGAAGATCCCACATGCCATGGAGCAACCGGGCCTGTGGACCATGGCTACTGAATCAGCGTGCCGCAGTGGAAGAAGTGAAGTGAAGTCACTCAGTTGTGTCTGACTCTGTGACCCCTGGACCATAGCCTTCCAGGTTCCTGCATTCATTCCCAGGCTTCTCCACCCATGGGATTCTCCAGGCAAGAATACTGAAGTGGGTTGCCATTTCCTTCTTCAGGGGATCTTCCCAACACAGGGATTGAACCAGGGTCTCCCACGTTACAGGCAGACCCCTTAACGTCTGAGTCACCAGGGAAGTCCGCAATGGAAGATTCGGCCACCCCAGTGAGAAGCCCACGCGCCACAACAAAGAGTGGCCCCACTTGCCACAACTAGAGAAACCTTACACAAAGCAACGGACACAAAATATAGCCAGATATAAATAAATAAATAAAATAAGCATGTCCAACTCTTTGCTACCCCATGGACTATATAGTCCGTGAAATTCTCCAGGCCAGAATACTGGAGTTGGTAGCCATTCCCTTCTCCAAGGGATCCTCCAACCCAGGGATGAAGCCCAGGCCTCTTGCCTCATAGGCGGATTCTTTACCAGTTGAGCCATCACAAAATAAGTATATATATATATATATACACATTTTAAAAATATAAGATATTTACCCAGTTGAGCATGTGGCCTCTAATAAATTGTTCCTCAGTATTTTGCTTAGGAAAACAGCAAATTCATTTGGTATTTGATACTCTTTTCTTCCCTGGGGAAACACTTATAGGAGAGAAAAAAGCAGTTGTTAAATTGACATAAGTTGTTTTGCATCAGTTGGAAGGGAAATCATTATTATTTGAGTGTGTGATCAATCAGACATACCCTGCTATTTGAAGAGACATAATTATATATTGGATTTCTATCAGGAGTTATATTCACCACTACATAGTCTGTTTTTTCCTATTCTTTTGTTTGGATGACCATCTGCTATATCGTTTGATGGGACATCTGAACAAAATAATTCAAGACTCTAGAAATCACATATTTGAACAATATTACAAATAGTAACAGAAAGATTAGGATCAATATTTGTAGTTCACTTCTAAAGGAATCAAGAGAGGGAATTCCCTGGTGGCCCAGTACAGTAAAGAGAACTCTGGTGTCTTCACTGCTCAGAGAACCAGAGATGGGGTGGTGTTTGCCATTGACTACTGTGTAAGAAATTACCCCCAAACATAAAAGTTTCAAATAATAATAAGCATTTATTATCTCTTCCAGTATTGGAGGAGTGTCACAATTTCTTCTGTGTTTGTATTTGGTCATGTCCAACTCTTTGAGACCCCATAGGCTGGCCCACCAGACTCCTCTGTTCATTGAATTTTCCAGGCACAAATATTAGAGTGGGTTGCTATTTTCTACTCTAGGGGGTCTTCCTGACTCAGGAATCGAACCAAGGTCTCCTGTATCTCCTGCATTGGCAGTCAGATTCTTTACCAATGGCACCACCTAGGAAGACCCAAAGAGGTGGTTTTGGCTGAGAATCTTTCAAGAGGTTACATTTAATTTTTTGACTGGAACTGTACTCATCTGAAGACTTGGCCAAGACTGTAACAGCCGCTTCCAGGGTGGTTCCTGTGCAGACTCAGTTTCTTTCTATGTGCATCTCTCAATAAGGCTAATTCAAGGTCCTTTCAAAGTAATGGGCTTCCCAGGTGGCACTTGTGGCCACTTGCCAATGCAAGAGACATGTGAGATGCTGTGGGAGTTGAACCATGAAGAAAGCTGAACATCAAAGAATTGATGTCTTTGAATTGTGGTGCCAGAGAAGACTCTTGAGAGTTCCTTGAAGTGCAAAGAGGTCAAACCAGCCAACCCTAAAGGAAATCAACCCTGAATATTCTTTGGAAGGTCTAACGCTAAAGTTAAAGCTCAAATACTTTGGCCACTTGATGCAAAGATCTGACTCATTGGAAAAGACCCTGATGAAAGACCCTGATGCCGGGAAAGATTGAAGGCAAAGGGAGACAAGGATGGCAGAGGATGAGATGATTAGATCGCATCACTGACTCAATGGACATCAATCGGAGCAGACTCTGGGAGAATGTGAAGGATAGGGAATCCTGTCATACGCAATCCATGGGGTCACAACATGAAATGATGGCTGACTTCCCCCAGAGTGAATAACCCAGGAGGCCAAAATGGAAAATACCATGCTATTAAAGGGCTATTCTCAGAAGTTACAGACTGTCACCTCCATTGTACCCAAAAGGGCACTGAGACTAAGTCTAGCTCAACATGGAAAGAGCCTATAATTACATACCAGAAGATGAAGATGATTGGGGACCTACTTGGTGCTTGGTTAACTTAGGAGGACTCGCCAAATTGCCTAGTTACGTAAATTATGTGTATGTTTCTCACATCTTCTTAATATAATCAACTATCTCATAAAATTCTATAGATACACAATATTCTTTCCTTAAAGCATTCATTGTGTCATTTCAAAAAGCCAGTATTAGATTTAAGGCTTCTTTGTTTTATACCATCATCTGCCCATTGTTATTAACTTCTTGTTTGAGGAATTTCTTGGCTTTACTGACATTTAATGGCTCATCTGTAATCGCTAAAACATAGCATGTAGGACATGTTCAACTTCCATGTAAAGCTTTCTAGAATTCCCCTTTGATAATAAGGTTTGAAAGATTTTAAATCTTGATTAGAGTCTCAAATTTTCTCCTTAAAAATATTGTAGTAATTTAGTAAAATTGTCTTTGTTCTTTTTTATTGTTTTTGTTTTTGAGAGATATTGTATTTTTGTCAGCATATTAAATAAAGCAGTGCATGTTGGATTAGACACCTTAGTTATTTGCAACAATTTCTATAAGAAACAAATCATACTGATTACCTTTCAGACCCCTCTCTGTATTTATACAAAGATGGTAAACAGTCTTGCAACATAGGTGACCCAGGTTTGATTCCTAGGTTGAAAAGATCCCCTGGAGAAGGGAGTGGCTATCCACTCCAGTATTCCTACCTGGATAATTCCATGGACAGAGATCATTGATATGTATTTATTGTTAGGTTTTCCTTTCCATTAGCAATGAAATTCTCTTCCATTTGTTGTCAGTCAGATGGGGAAACAGTGAAAACAGTGTCAGACTTTATTTTGGGGGGCTGCCAAATCACTGCAGATGGTGATTGCAGCCATGAAATTAAAAGACACTTACTCCTTGGGAGGAAAGTTATGACCAACCTAGATAACATATTTAAAAGCAGAGACATTACTTTGCCAACAAAGGTCTGTCTAGTCAAGGCTATGATTTTTCAAGTAGTCATGTATGGATTTGAGAATTGGACAGTGAAGAAAGCTGAGCACTGAAAAATTGATGCTTTTGAACTGTGATGTTGGAGAAGACTCTTGAGAGTCCCTTGGACTGCAAGAAGATGCTGAGAAGGATTGGGGGCAGGAGGAGAAGGGGACAACAGAGGCTGAGATGGCTGGATGGCATCACCGACTCAATGGAAACGGGTTTGGATAGACTCCGGGAGTTGGTGATGGACAGGGAGGCCTGGCATGCTGTGATTCATGAGGTCGCAAAGAGTTGGACATGACTGAGCGACTGAACTGAACTGAACTGTGTCACTCAGTCATACATGCCTCTTTTGCTAGCCCTCTTTTTGGACTGTAGACTGCTAGGTTCCTCTATCCATGAGATTTCCCAGGCAAGAATACTGGGGTGGGTTGCCATTTCTTTCTCCACAGGATCTTCCTGACCTAGGGATTGAACCTGTGTCTCCTGCAGTGGCAGGTGGGTCCTTTACCACTGACACCAGAGGAGCTTTCTCTTCCATTCATTTTACTTATTTTAATAATCAGAGGGAGGAAACTAAGATGGCGGAGGAATAGGACGGGGAGAACACTCTCTCCCCAATAAATATATCAAAAGAACTTTTAAAGGCCGAGCAAACTCCAAAAAACAGGAACTGAATGCTGGCAGAGGACATCGGGCATCTGGAGAGGCGACCCAGTGCCGAC
>ML661338.1:33754232-33863586 GCA_007570785.1 Antilocapra americana | reverse complement strand
CAAATTCCTAGAAAAGTACAACTTTCCAAGACTAAACCAGGAAGAGATAGATAATATTAATAGACCCATCACAAGCATGGAAATTGAAACCGTAATCAGAAATCTTCCAAAAAACAAAAGCCCAGGACCAGATGGCTTCACAGCTGAATTCTACCAAAAATTTAGAGAAGAGCTAACACCTATTCTACTCAAACTCTTCCAGAAAATTGCAGACGAAGGTAAACTTCCAAACTCATTCTATGAGGCCTCCATCACCCTAATTCCAAAACCTGGCAAAGATGCCACAAAAAAAGAAAACTACAGGCCAATATCACTGATGAACTTAGACGCAAAAATCCTCAACAAAATTCTAGCAAATAGAATCCAACAACACATCAAAAAGATCATACATCATGATCAAGTAGGCTTTATCCCAGGGATGCAAGGATTCTTCAATATTCGTAAATCGATCAATGTAATACACCACATTAACAAATTAAAAAATAAAAATCACATGATTATCTCAATAGATGCAGAGAAAGCCTTTGACAAAATTCAACATCCATTTATGATAAAAACCCTCCAAAAAGCAGGAATAGAAGGAACATACCTCAACATAATAAAAGCTATATATGACAAACCCACAGCAAACATTATCCTCAATGGTGAAAAACTGGAAGCATTCCCCCTGAAATCAGGGACAAGACAAGGGTGCCCACTCTCACCACTACTATTCAACATAGTTTTGGAAGTTTTGGCCACAGCAATCAGAGCAGATAAAGAAATCAAAGGAATACAGATTGGAAAAGAAGAAGTAAAACTCTCTCTGTTTGCTGATGACATGATCCTCTATATTGAAAACCCTAAAGACTCTACGAGAAAATTACTAGAGCTAATCAGTGAATATAGCAAAGTTTCAGGATACAAAATCAACACACAGAAATCCCTGGCATTCCTATACACTAACAGTGAGAAATCAGAAAGAGAAATTAAGGAAACAATCCCATTCACCATCGAAACAAAAAGAATAAAATACTTAGGAGTATTTCTACCTAAAGAATCAAAAGACTTGTATATAGAAAACTATAGAACACTGATGAAAGAAATCAAGGAGGACACAAACAGATGGAGAAATGTACCGTGCTCATGGATTGGAAGAATCAATATAGTGAAAATGAGTATACTACCTAAAGCAATCTATAGATTCAATGCAATTCCTATCAAGCTACCAGAGGTCTTCTTCAAAGAATTAGAACAAATAATTTCTCAATTTGTATGGAAATACAAAAAACCTCGTATAGCCAAAGCAATCTTGAGAAAGAAGAATGGAACTGGCGGAATCAACCTACCTGACTTTAGGCTATACTACAAATCCACAGTCATTAAGACAGTATGGTACTGGCACAAAGACAGAAACATAGATCAATGGAACAGAATAGAAAGCCCAGAGATAAATCCACGCATCTATGGACACCTTATCTTTGACAAAGGAGGCAAGAATATACAATGGAGAAAAGACAACCTCTTTAACAAGTGGTGCTGGGAAAACTGGACAGCCACTTGTAAAAGAATGAAACTAGATCACTTTCTAACACCATACACAAAGATAAACTCAAAATGGATCAAAGATCTAAGCATAAGACCAGAAACTATAAAACTCCTAGAGGATAACATAGGCAAAACACTCTCTGCTATAATCCAAAGCGGGATACTCCATGACCCACCTCCCAGAATATTGGAAATAAAAACACGAATAAACAAATGGGACCTAATTAAAATTAAAAGCTTTTGCACAACAAAGGAAACTATAAGCAAGGTGAAAAGACAGCCTTCAGAATGGGAGAAAATAATAGCCAATGAAGCAACAGACAAACAATTAATCTCAAAAATTTACAAACAACTCCTGCAGCTCCATTCTAGAAAAATAAACAACCCAATTAAAAAGTGGGCCAAAGAACTTAACAGACATTTCTCCAAGGAAGATATAAAAATGGCTAACAAACACATGAAAAGATGCTCAACATCACTCATTATCAGAGAAATGCAAATCAAAACCACAATGAGGTACCACTTTACACCAGTCAGAATGGCTGCCATCCAAAAGTCTACAAGCAATAAATGCTGGAGAGGATGTGGAGAAAAGGGAACCCTCTTACACTGTTGGTGGGAATGCAAACTAGTACAGCCACTATGGAAAACAGTGTGGAGGTTCCTTAAAAAGCTGCAAATAGACCTGCCATATGACCCGGCAATCCCACTGCTGGGCATATACACCGAGGAAACCAGAATTGAAAGAGCCACGTGCACCCCAATGTTCATCGCTGCATTGTTTACAATAGCCAGGACATGGAAGCAACCTAGATGCCCATCAACTGACGAATGGATAAGAAAGCTGTGGTATATATACACAATGGAATATTACTCAGCATTAAAAAAAAATTCATTTGAAGCAATTCTACTCAGATGGACGAAACTGGAGCCCATTATCCAGAGTGAAGTAAGCCAGAAGCAAAAACGATACAGTATATTAACACATATGTATGGAATTTAGAAAGAGAGTAATGAGAACCCAACATGGGAGACAACAAAAGGAACGCAGATGTATAGAATAGACTTGTGGACTTTGTGGATGAGGGTAAGGGTGGGATGAGATGGGAGAAGGGCATTGAAGCATGTTAATTGTCATGTGTCTAATCAATCGCCAGCCCAGGATTGTTGCTCGGGACTGGTGCAGCGAGATTTCCCGGGGGGGAGGGAGGAGGGAGGGGGGACCCGGAGGGGAAGCATATGTAAACGCATGGTGATATCATGACAATGTATGGCAAAAACAATAATAAAAAAAAAATAATAATCAGAGAAAAATCAGTATTACCAAAGAACAGGATCAAAAGCTAAGTATCTATTGTAATGAAAAGGCAATAATTTCAGTCAAATTGAATCAGAATGATCACAGGAAACAGTCCTAGAACTTTGCATTCTGCTATTGTCTCTAACACAGGTTTAGAATTAGTACTGCTTTCCCTCAGCCCTTGATAGGTATTCTGGGCTTCCCTGTTGGCTCAGGTGCTAAAGAATCTGCCTGCAATGCAGGAGACCTGTGTTTGATCCCTGGGTTGCAAAGATCTTCTGGATAAGGGAATGGCTACCCACTCAGAATTCCATGGTCAGAGGAGCCTGGCAGGCTACAGTCCAGGGGGTTGCAAAGAGTTAGACATGACTGAGTGATGAACAGTTTCACTGAGAGGCATTCTGCTGATGGACATGAAGTCAAGGAAGCCAAGAACAGTGATGTGCTCCTTTGTGAAAACTTTCTTCTGCTTTTAACTGTCAAGTCCTCTCAGTAATTTCAGCACTAAACTATGAAAGGACTTTGAAATCCAGCATGATTAGATGAGAGTGAAGCACCATCTCTTGGGATTAAAATCTAAGGAAACCACAGTATTGAAATACTAGATCTGAGACTATCTTTCTGAATGATTTTAGCCCTTGAAATCAGCGTTTCAGCCTATTTAGATAAACAGGACAGTTTTCTCTTTGTGGTCCTTCAGTTGTATTTTTATCATGAAAAGAAAAGCACTTCCTTGAAAGAGCCCACAGTACCTGAAAGAGGCCACATATAACATTGACTGTCAGCCATTGGAGAATGGTAGACAGTCAATAAATCATTCAGAATTGTGCGTCCTTCACTGCAACTTAAAAAATGTACTCTTTCTCCCCTTATGAAGTGCATTTCAATATCAAATATATTTTTTCTCTATTTAAATTTGTACATCAATCTGGATATTGGTATATGCAGTGAAACTAATTGATTTGGCAATGATCCCTTAGAGCATAGCTATAAACTTAATACAATTTACAGTTACATGACAGATTTGGTTCCCAAACCAACCAAGTTCTTAGTTATCAAAGGCATGCTTTAGTCCTGATTTCCGTCCAGAGGAATTTATGAAATTGGATAAATAGAAATCTCTCTCTTTTTTTTGATTCCTGGATTATGATATATTGGTCTTGAGGATTTGTAAGGAAGCATTCAAAAAACCATAAAGCAAACAATTTAGGTTTTACAAGAGTTAAAAGGAAAGCACTGTGACTGGATACTGACCCTACTTCAAGGATGGATTTGCCCCAGCTGCTGGGAGCAATATCATAGGAAAGCCTTCAGCTGCCATCTCTGTCAAGGATTGCCTCTGCTGTAAGTTATCTGACCTGACATGGGTCCTTTCCAGAGCACATGGGATCTGAATACTGATGGAGACAGGTGTATAAAATCATGAGCATTTTGACCCAAACTGGTAATATCCTGACAGGTCCTTCTAGCTCAAGAAAAAAAAAAGGCTCACATTCTTCCTTTTCTTCCTGTGTGTCTACAGATGGTGTTCCCATGGGTGATACTTAATAAAGCTTTCTGAACCAGATTCTGAGTCTGTAACACACATTTGTTAAAGTTTTCATTTGGAGTATAGTTGATTTATAATGTATTAATTTCAGGTGTACAGCAAAGAGTTGGTTATACACATATCAATATGTACAGTTACACTTTTTTAGATTGTTTTCCCACATAGGCCATTAGAAAACTGAGAAGAGTTCCCTGTGTTATACCATAGGTCCTTATTAGTTATCTAGCGTATATAGTAGTGTGTATGTCAATCCCAATCCATATGTATACATATGTCAATCCCAATTTCCCTATTTATCCCTCCTTGCTTAACCCCTAATAACCTTAAGTTTGTTTTCTACATTAGTAACTATATTTTTGTTTTTTAGATAAATTCATTTGTAGCTTTTTTGATTCCACATGTAAATGATATCATGATACTTGTATTTCTCTGACTTGCTTCACTCAATATAACAATCTCTAGGTTCATCTATGCTGTACAAACAGCATCCTGTCATTCCTTTCTATGGCTAACATTCCATTGTATACATGTACCTTGAGAAACCATAATTTGAAAAGGTACATGCACCTGAGTATTCATTGCAGCACTATTTACAATAGCCAGGACATGGACGCAAACTAAATGTCCGGTGATAGAGAAATGAATAAAGGAGATGTGGTGCATATAAAACACATATTTTTTAAAAAATCTTGTTTCTAGGAAACATTTCCAAAACTTATAAACATAACATATATAATTATGATTGTTTAGGTGAATAGTTAAGGAAAGGGAAACAATGATGGAAGGTAAAAGGAAGTATAGGTGTGTATGTGCTAATTCACTTTAGTTGTGCTTGATTATTTGTGTTCCTATAGAATGTAGCCCACCAGGTTCCTCTCTCCATGGAATTCTCCAGGCAAGAATACTGGAGTGGGTTGCCATGCCCTCCTCCAGGGGATCTTCCAGACACAAGGATTGAACCCAAGTCTCCTGTGGCTCCTGCATTGCAGGCAGATTCTTTACCACTGAGCCACCAGAGAAGCCCTAAAAGGAAGCATGAGGTTTTGCTAAATAATGTCTTCCCATATTATAGCAATTGAAACAGTGACAGACTTTATTTTCTTGGGCTCCAAAATCACTGCAGATGGTAACTGCAACCATGAAATTAAAAGATGCTTGCTCCTTGGAAGAAAAGCTATGCCAAATACAGACAGCATATTAAAAAGCAGAGACATTACTTTGCCAACAAATATCTGTCTAGTCAAAACTATGGTTTTTCCAGTAGTCATGTATGAATGTGAGAGTTGGACCATAAAGAAAGCTGAGCACCGAAGAACTGATGCTTTTGAATTGTGTTGTTGGAGAAGACTCTTGGGAGTTCCTTGGAAAGCAAGGAGATCCAACCAGTCAATCCTAAAGGAAATCAGTCCTGAATATTCATTGGAAGGACTGAAAGCTGAAGCTGAAATTCCAATACTTTGGCCACCTGATGTGAAGAGCTGACTCATTGGAAAAGACCCTGATGCTAGTAAAAATTGAAGGCGGAGGAGAAGGGGATGACAGAGGATGAGGTGGTTGGATGGCATCATGTAATCAATGAATGTGAGTTTGAACAAGCTCCAGGAGTTGGTGATGGACAGGGAGGTAGTCCATGGGGTCGCAAAGAGTCAGACATGACTGAGCAACTGAACTGAACTGATGTTACAGCAAATATACAAATTGCATGTACACAAAACTTCTTCCTTATAGTCCAATATTTCAAAATATTACATATTTGTGTATGTGTGTGTTTACTGAAGTCATTGTGGTTTTTACTGGATCTCATATATAAAGAGATTCTGAAGAGTATGTCTGGAATTGTGTTGAATAGAAAAAAATTTGTATGGACATAAGAAGGCTACTACACTGGATTTCATTAGTGTATTACTATAACATACATCTCCAAGATTTAGAATATATTTTTTACATTTGCTCTATTTTTTAATTTATTTATATTAAATTAATAAGTCTTTATTATCTTAGAAACAAAGACAGTTTATAATGATTTGCTGATATGGATTTATTGTCAGTAATCCATATTGACTCATGGTATCTTTGTGAAGCCATTTAAAAAGTTGAATTGTATTATAAGGGAATAAAAACATATTGTAAGCGATTTGCTCTGTGTAATGGATCTGTTTAACTACAGGACTATTTTGGGTTTGAAAGAAGATAAGACAGAATCATTTTTGTAAGCTGAACTGGAGATAACATTTGTTATGTATCCCCCTCTCTCAAGCTCTTACTGGTCTTTAATTCACCTTAACACTTGTAAATAACACACTATGTATTTAAAATATATCTTTCCTTCTGTTTAGCCAAATGAAATCTAAGTTCTATGAGACGTTTCCTTGTCAGTTAGTTCATTCTTGTTTATATATCAAGTATTTAGACATCATTTGTTGAAGGAATAACACATAGTTTAAAGAGAAGCCAACATTTTTATGTTAGTGAAGAAAATTCATGCCCACATCTGGCCCTAAATATGATATTGTTTGTATGACTCTTCTACCAAAATAATTATTTAATGGTAGAGACAATCATTCAAAGTAACTTTGTATCCAAAGAATATTTCTTTTATGTGAAATTAAAAAATAATGATAATAGTTCTGACTTTTGTATTAATTCAATGTGTGGCAAAAGTTTATCACAATCCTGTATACTTGGAAACTGCTGATCTACCCGAGTGCTGGCATGAATTAATATACAGCAGGCATGTATGAGGGTGGAGATAGTGAAGCGCTGTACTCTATATATCTCCTCTGCAATATAATTTGTTATATTTCTTATTTTTAAGTTACTCATTTATTTTTATTTTTGGCTGCACTGGGTCTTTGTCTAGTTGCGATAAGCCAGGGCTGCTCTCTAGTTGTGAAGCGTGGGCTTCTCATTGCACGGCTTCTCTGTTGTGAATCCCAGGCTCCAGAGCACTGACTCAACAGCTGTGGTGCATGGGCTTAGTTGCTCCAAGGCATGTGAAATCTTCCTGACCTGGGCTCAAGCCTGTGTCCCCTACACTGGCAGGCAGATTCTTTACTACTTGACCACAAGGGAAGGCTCATAATTTGCTATATTGATTTTCCACTCTTTGCTCCCCAAGTGAAACTTTGCAATGGCCATTTGGGAAACTCTGGCTGTAAGGAAGAGAAGTTAATATCCTACACTGAGGCGAGAGGTGACTTCATTTTGATTTCCCATTTAGAGTTTATAGTCTAATTAAAGAAAATGAACATATATCTAGAGATAATCATGGATAATAAACACATATAATCACCATTATCAGTGGATAGAACAGCAGCTGAAGCACAAAAGAAATTAAAAAGGGATTATCAGCATTATGCAAATATACATTCTCTCCAAGAATTCCAGTTACAGTGAAAGTATTAAAATAATTCTACACATTCGGAGCCCATATACTTTGTGATCATTTTAAAAAGCATTCAAAAAATTTCGGTGTGCAAAAAATCTTTACAATGATCTTGTTTAAATGAAAGTATTTAGAATAATATGGTATAAAATTACACCGTGGAACACAATTATTTTTCTCTTTAGTACACACATAGTAAAATGTAATTATCTGTGTTTTTTTTCATTAACACGAGTTTTAGTGCTGTTACTTGATCCTGCATAATAAGGGTACTTTTTTCCTTAAGGTGAATGTAGTATGGTGATTCTTTGCTAATTCAGAAAGTATACTTACAGTCTAGGCAGACCAGATCTCAAGATCACATAGCAAGTGCAGTTAAATATCCCAATTACGTAGAGTTCTGGAGAGAATCATGGGGTCGCAAAGAGTCGGACACTGAGGGGCTGAACTGAACTGAACTGGAGAGAATGTTACAAGTTCTCATTACCAGTGCACACATGTAAGAGGTGATAACTCTGATAACTGAGAACTCAAAAGTGAACTCTACAAACTCCTTTGCAAAAATCTCCTCTTGTCCCCAGAAGTCTTTCCTAAGAATAATCCTTACAGATTCTCTCTACATAGGGGGAGGTGTTGTGTACAAGACCGGTGAGTGTTCTATAAGCAGAATCTGAGCCCCTGTTTCTCTGTCGTTCCTGCCTCTGTCTTCTTGTATAGGGCAACTGGGCTTCCCTGTTGCCTCAGATGGTAAAGAATATGCCTGCAATGGAGAGGACCTAGGTTTGATCCCTACTGTGGTCTGCACTCTACACCATGAAAATTTGGGAGCAAGGTCTGATTCTCTGGGTGGTCTGGCCACTTCCTAAGAAAGTTTATATCAGGTGATGAATACAAATATCCTGGCAGGAACCATCTTAGAGACAAATTTTCAAACAAGAAGTAAGAGAGCTGAGATTTTCATCTCTGCTTTTAATCACTCCTTTTATAATGCTATATATTCTAACATTGAATGTAATAGGGAGTTTTTATGTTATCAAATATAAATGATAATCCACTATACATCAAATACTTATGCTTTTACAATAATAGTTTCATTAAAGCTTTTCAGTGTTATTTATTGATTAATTTGTCTTTACACTAATATTCATAATATAAAACTGAATATCTTGAAAACATGGATTAATAAAAATATAAATTTCTATTCCTAAACTTAGAATCTTAGAGAGTGATTCTCAAGAGTGGATTGTTTATAGTCTTGATGTGTATTGTTATTTATTTAATACATTTGATCACTATTAAGAGAGTCGGTCATTTTTTGCCTGCTTTAACACACAAAACATGTAGTCATAAATTGTACATTATTTCTTCACTGATGTTTTTAGTATTGCTATTTTTCCCCTGTTAATATTCCATGTGTATACAGCATTGCTTGAAAATTTAATTCAAGTCATTTTCATATATGCCATTGGAGACTGAATTGACCCTTCAATATTCATGGCCCTATTCTTAGTCACAGAATCCCTGTTTAGCTGAGCTCAATGTGCCATTTTCCACCCTCCCTTATGTCTTAAAGCAACCATATTAAGACAAGTTGTGTGCAATTTATGAGATGGTTCATTAATTTCAGTTGACTCAGCAGGTAAATATGTCCTTTTTATTTTTCAAGATAATTTTTATTGGAGTTTAGTTGATTTATAATGATGTGTTAGTTTCTGCTGTAGATAAATGTGAATATGTTACTCATATACATATATCCAGTCTTTTTTAGATTCTATTTCTCTATAGGTCATTACAGAGTATTGAGTACAGTTGACATAAGTCAGATATGGCCTTTATAAATCTTTGTATACATTTTGCTGGCTTGGAATGCAGACATACAACTGGAAACATGAGGTAACATTTAAGATAGAAGGGATGTGCTGAAAATAGTGAAAGAAGTACAGTCTCAGGTTCCTGATGACAGTATAAAGCTTGCCTTCTAACAATAGACCACCAGCTTGAAAACTTCTTATATGTCAGAGTAAATTGCAAGTTTCTAGTTTTGTAAAACTTCTCTAGTTAGATCTCCAAATGCTATTCTAACTGATAAATATGTCCAAAAATGAAAGAAGTATTAGAAATGTATTCATCAATTTATTTGTCTTTATTGAGATATAGTTTATTTCAGCTCAGTTCAGTTCAGTCACTGAGTCATGTCTGACTGTTTACAACCCCATGGACTGCAGCATGCCAGGCCTCTCTGTCCATCACCAACTCCTGGAGTTTACCCAAACTCATGTCCATTGAAACAGTGATGTCATCCAATCATCTCATCCTCTGTCATCCCCCTCTCCTCCTGCCTTCAGTCTTTCCCAGCATCAGGGTCTTTTCAAATGGGACAGCTCTCTTCATCAGGTGACCACAGAAGCGGAGTTTCACCTTCAACATCAGTCCTTCCAATGAACACTCAGGACTAATTTCCTTTAGGATGAACTGGTTGGATCTCCTTGCAGTCCAAGGAACTCTCATGAGTCTTCCCCAACACCATAGTCAAAAGCATCAGTTCTTCAGTGCTCAACTTTCTTTATAGCCCAACTCTCACATCCATACATGAATACTGAAAAAACCATAGCCTTGACTAGATGGACCTTTGTTGGCAAAGTAATGTCTCTGCTTTTTAATATGGTGTCTAGATTGGCCATAACTTTTCTTCTAAGGAGTAAGCATCTTTTAGTTTCATGACTGCAGTCACTATCTGCAGTGATTTTGGAGCCCCCAGAAATAGTCAGCCACTGTTTCCACTCTTTCTTCATCTATTTGCCATGAAGTGATGGGACCAGATGCCATGATCTAGTTTTCTGAATGTTGAATTTTAACCCAACTTTTTCATTCTCCTCTTTCACTTTCATCAAGAGGTGCTTTAGTTCTTCTTCACTTTCTGCCATAAGGGTGTTATCATCTGTCTATCTGAAGTTATTGATATTTCTCCCGGAAATCTTGATTCCAGCTTGTACTTCATCCAGCCCAGGGTTTCTCATGATGTACTCTGCATATAAGTTAAATAAGCATAATAAATAATAAATAAACATAAACAGTTGATTTATTATATGTATATTTCAGGTATACAGTATGTGAACAATTTTTAAAGATTATACTTCATTTATAGTTATTGTAAAACATTGGTTATATCCCTTGTGCTGTACAATATATCCTTATAGCTTGTTTATTTTATACATAGCTTGTACCTATTAATCCCCTACTCTGTCTTTCCCCTCACCCCTTCTGTGTCCCTAATTGCAACCACTAGTTTCCTCTCTATATCTGTCTGTTTATTTTTTTAACTCACTAGCTTGTTTTATTTTTTTAATACCATATATAATTGATATCATGCAGAATTAGTCTTTCATTCTCCATCTGAATTATGTAACTAAGCACAATATTGTTCAAGTTCATCCATGTAGTTTCAAATGGCAAAATTTCATTACTTTTTATGGTTGAATAGTATCCCATTATGGGTGTCCCTGGTATCTCAGGTGGTAAAGAATCCACCTGCAGTTAAGGGGACGTGTGTTCAACTTATGAGTCAGGAAGATCCCCTGGAGAAGGAAATAGTAACCCACTCCAGCATTTCTCACTGGCAAATCCTATGGACAGAGGAGCCTGGCAGGCTACAGTCCATGGGGTCGCAAGAGTCAGACAGGACCTAATGACTCTTGATGAGGGTGAAATTGCAGAGTGAAACAACTGGCTTAAAACCTGACATTCATAAAAGAAAGATCATGGCATCTGGTCCCATCACTTCACGGAAAATAGAAGGGGAAACATGGAAGCAGTGACAGATTTCATTTTTTCATTTTCTTGGGCTCCAAATCACTACAGACAGTGACTGCAGCCATGAAATTAAAAAAAAAAAAAAATTGGTCCTTGGAAGGAGAGTTATGGCAAATCTAGACAGCATATTAACAAGTAGAGCATCACTTTGCCAACAAAGGTTGTATAGTTGAAGCTATGGTTTTACTAGTAGTCATGCATGGATGTAAGAGTTGGTCCATAAAGAAGGCTGAGTACTGAGGAACTTCTGCTTTCAAACTGTGGTGCTGGAGATCTTTGAGAGTCCTTTGGACTGAAAGGACATCAAACCAATCAATCCTAAAGGAAATCAACCCTAAATATTCACTGGAAGGACTGATGCTGAAGCTGTAATACTTTGGTCACCTGAAACAAGGAGCCCACTCATTGGAAAAAAAAAAAAAAAAACCCTGATGCTAGGAAAGACTGAAGGTAAAAAGATAAGGCGGTGGCAGAGGATGAGATGGTTAGGTAGCATCACTGACTCAGTGGACATGAATCTGAACAAACTCTCGGAGATAATGGAGGACAGAGGAGCCTGGCGTGGTATGGTCCATGCGAGGGCAAAGACTCAGTTAGCACTTAGGAACTGAACAAAAACCAAGCTCTAGTTAGAGGCGGAATTAGCAGGAACATTTATAAATCATACACCAAGGGTTAAAATTCTTTCAGAATGCTTTTAAGACCCCAAGAGGAAGGGGTCCTTTGTAGTATTTACTTAGTACTTCACACCTGACAGGTGCCAGATAGCGCCATGTGTAGATTATTTGTCTATCCCAGTTCTGTGGTGATCTAGATGGATGGAATGGGTGGGTGGGGTGGGAGAGAGGTCTAACAGGGAGGAAGTAAATGTATACCTAAACATGGATTTTCCGGGTGGTGCTAGTGGTAAAGAAACTGCCTGCAATCTGCCCACAGGAGATGTAGGAGAAATGGGTTCAATCTCTGGGTAGGGAAGATTTCCTGGAGTAAGAAATGACAACTGACTCCAGTATTCTTGCCTGAAAAACACCCTGGACGGAGGAGCCTGGCAGGCTACAGTCTATGGCGCAGTAAAGAGCTGGACACAACTGCGGGACTGAGTACACATAGACTTCTGTATATTTATAGCTGATTTACCTCATTGTACAGCAGAAACTACCACAACATTGGAAAGCAATTATACCCCAATCAAAAAAGAAAAATAGAAGAAGAAACCTATGTATGTTTATATATATATATATATATATATATATATATACATATATATATATATATATATGTATGTATATAGCTGTTCAGCTGCCAAGTCATGTCTGACTCTTCAAATAGTCAGACATATATATATGTGTGTGTGTGATGTGCTAAGTCACTTTAGCCATGTCTAATGATTCTTTGTGACCCTATGAACCATAGCCCACCAGGCTCCCCTGTCCATGGGATTCTCCGGGCAAGAATAATGCAGTGGGTTGCCATTTCCTACGCCACTATATCTATTTAAAGATAGTTATCCATACTGACTTTGCCTGCTGATGGAGTAGAATATTGTACTGTGCTTTTCTTGGCAGCGGGATTCTAAGATATGTCTTTCTCTCACACACAAGAAAAGGAGTAAGAAAGATGTTTTCTATACTTTAAAGGAGAAATGTAGATATTAAACAGAGGGTGATAATGGTGATAGTAGAAGGTGAGTGCTGCTTCTAAAAATGCTTACTTGTTATTTTTTTGTGAACATCTTTGCCAGCATCACAGCTCTGCAGATGATTCTTCTTTATCTATACAGATTGAGAGTGAGAAGGGGGAATATGAAAGAATAGGAGGAAATCTTTGTAGAGATCACTGTGGTAGACAGGCTTGCTGGAATCCTGCAGCTGGCCACATCTTACAAAGACACTCAAGTTTAAAGTCAGGAAAGAATGATATCAAATAACAGGAAGTTTACTTTTATATTGACTTTAAGGTAGATCAACATTTAGGGTGCATAGAGGTCATAGTCCAAATAAGTCACAAATATGAGTAGATTCAACAAACGTACCCACTCAAGGTCTTCTCCATTTTTTGTGGTCATAGCAACCACATACATTAAAGAAGCTGCTAATTCGTGAAGCCCAGATCCCCAGTCTGTGGCCTTTTAAAAATGTTGAAAGGGGCCTAGAAGTAAAATCCAGGAATATTGTCAACTGTAAAGGGTCTTCATTGCCTTATGAGAAAATAGGTGCTATACCAAATCCAAGTTTTTCCACAATCTATTATACATTTTGAGAAACTCTTTGGGTTTATGCTAGAGTATGTAACCTGGCCCTGGCTCCCATAAAGCACCAATTTAAACATCTAATCATTAGAAATGAGCAGAAAGTTTACTGAAATTATAGGTGCAGGATTGGGGACTTAAACAAAAATAAACCTTACTATCCTGATTCCCATCCCAACCCTCTGCGGCTAAAATTTAATCTTAATTTGCTTGTAATTAACTATTTACATTTATCTACCATTTGTTATTGATAAGATGCCTCCTGTGAAATAAAAGTGTCAAGGAACAATTTATCATAAAAATTTATCAGTTAAATATAGTTGCTCAGTCATATCTGACTCTTTGCCACCAGTGGACTGAAGTATGCCAGGCTTCCCTGTCCATCACCAATTCCTGGGGCTTGCTCAAACCCATGCCCATCCAGTCCCTGATGCCATCCAACCATCTCATCCTTTGCTGTCCCTTTCTCCTAGTGCCTTCATTCTTTTGCAGCATCAGGGTCTTTTCCAATGAGTCAGTTCTTGACAACAGGTGGCCAAAGTATTGGAGTTTCAACTTTAGCATCAGGTTTTCCGATGAATATTCAGGACTGATTTCCTTCAGGGTTGACCAGTTGACCTCCTTGAAGTCCAAGCGATTCTCAAGAGTCTTATCCAACACCACAATTACAAAGCATCATTTCTTCGGCACTAAGCTTTCTTTATAGTCCAACTCTTACGTCCATACATGACTACTGGAAAAACCACAGCTTTGACTAGACAGACATATGTTGACAAAGTAATATCTCTGCTTTTTAATATGTTGTCTAGGTTAGTCACAGCTTTTCTTCCAAGGAGCAAGTGTCTTTTAATTTCAAGGCTGCATTCAGCATCTGCAGAATTTGGGAGCCTGAGAAAATAAAGTCTGTCACTGATTTCATTGTTTCCCAATCTATTTGCCATGAAGTGATGGGACCAGATGACATGATCTTCGTTTTTTGAGTGTTGAGTTTTAAGTCAGCTTTTTTCACTCTACTCCTTCATCTTTATCTTGAAGCTCTTCAGTTTCTCTTCACTTTCTTCCATAAGGGTGGTGTCATCTGTGTGTTTGAGGTTATTGATATTTCTTCCGCCAAGTTTGATTCTAGCTTGTGCTTCATCCAGCCTGGCATGTCTCATGATGTATTCTGCATATAAGTTAAATGAGCAGGTGACAATACACAGGCTTGACATACTCCTTTCCCTATTTGGAATCAGTCTGTTGTTCCATGTCTGGCTCTACCTATTGCTTCTTGACCTGCACACAGATTTCTCAGGAGGCAGCTGAGGTGGTCATCTCTTGAAGAATTTTCCACAGTTTGTTGTCATCTACACAGTCAAAGGATTTGGCATAAAAAATAAAGCAGAAGTAGATTATTTTTGGTATCCCCTTCCTTTTCTGATGATCCAGTGGGTGATGGTAATTTGATCTCTGGTTCCTCTCCCTTTTCTAAAACCAGCTTGAACATCTGGAAGTTCATGGTTCACGTACTGTTGAAACCTGGCATGGAGAATTTTGAGCATTACTTTGCTAGCATGTGATATGAGTGCAATTGTGCAGTAGTTTGAACATTCTTTGGCATTGCCTTTCTTTGGAATTGGAACAAAACCTGACCTTTTCCAGTTCTGTGGCCACTGCTGAGTTTTCCAGATTTGTTGGCATATTGAGTGCATCACTTTCAAAGCATCATCTTCTAGGATTTGAAATAGCTCAACTGGAATACCGTCACCTCCACTAGCTTTATTTGTAGTGATGCTTCCTAAGGCCCACTTGACTTCACATTCCAGGATGTCTGACTCTAGGTGAGTGATCACACCATCATGGTTATTTGGGTCATGAAGATCTTTTTGGTATAGTTCTGTGCATTGTTGACACCTCTGCTTAACATATTCTGCTTCTGTTAGGTCCATACAGTTTCTGTCATTTATTGAGCCCATTTTTGCATGAAATGTTCCCTTGGTATCTCTAATTTTATTGAAGAGATCTCTAGTCTTTCCCATTCTATTGTTTTCCTCTGTTTCTTTGCACTGATTGCTGAGGAAGGCTTTTTTTTTATCTCTCCTTGCTATTCTTTAGATCTCTGCAGTCAAATGAGTATATCTTTCCTTTTCTCCTTTGCCTTTAGCTTCTCTTCTTTTCTCAGCTATTTGTATGGTCTCCTCTGGAAACCATTTTGCCTTTTTGCATCTCTTTTTTCTGCCGATGATCTTGACCACTGCCTCCTGTATAATGTCATAAACCTCCATCCATAGTTCTTCAGGCACTCTATCAGATCTAAACCCCTGAATCTATTTGTCATTTCCACTCTATAATCATAAGGGATTTGATTTAGGTCATACCTGAATGGTCTAGTGGTGTTCCTTACTTTCTTCAATTTAAGTCTGAATTTGGCAATAAGGAATTTGTGGTTTGTGCCACAGTCCGCTCCCGGTCTTGTTTTTGCTGACTGTATACAGCATCTCCAACTTTGGCTGCAGAGAATACAATCAATCTGATTTTGGTATTATCCATCTAGTGATGTCCATGTGTAGAAACTTCTCTTGTTTTGTTGGAAAAATTTGTTTGCTATGACTAATGCATTCCCTTGTTAAAACTCTGCTAGCCTTTACCCTGCTTCATTTTGTAATCTAAGGCCAAATTTGCTTCTTACTCCAGGTATCTTTTTCTTTCTACTTTTGCATTCCAGTCCCCTATGGTGAAACGGACATCTTTTTTGAGTCTTAGTTCTACAAGGTCTTGTAGGTCTTCATAGAATATTTCAACATCAGCTTCTTCAGCATTACTGGTTGGGGCATAGACTTGGATTACTGTGATATTGAATGACTTGCTTTGGAAATGAATTGAGATCATTTTGTTGTTTTTGAGATTGCACCCAAGTACTGCATTTTGGATTCTTTTTTGACTAATCCATTTCTTCTAACAGATTTTTGTCCACAGTAGTATATAGTGGACAGTAGTATCTACTGTCCACAGTAGATATAATGATCATCTGAATTAAATTCTCCCTTTCCAGTCATTTTTTAGTTCACTGATTCCTAAAACATTGATGTTCATTCTTGCCATCTGCTGTTCAACTGCTTCTATGTTACTTTGATTCATGAACCTAACTAACCAGCTTCCTACGCAATATTGTTCTTACAGCATCAGGCTTTACATCCATCACCAGTCACATCCACAACTGGGCATTGTTTTTCACTTTGGCTCTGCCTCTTCATTCTTTCTGGAGTTATTTCTCTACTGTTCTCCAGTAGCATATAGATTGTTTTCAGGTCAAACAACAGGGAGGGAGCACAGCCCTGCCCATCAACAGAAAATTGGGTTAAAGATTTACTGAGCATGGCCACACCCATCAGAACAAGACCCAGTTTCCCCCACAGTCAGTTTCTCCCATCAGGAAACTTCCATAAGCCTCTTATCCTTCCTTCTCCATCAGAGGTCAGACAGAATGAAAACCACAGTCACAGAAAATTAATCAACTGATCACATGGACCACTGCCTTCTCTAACTCAGTGAAGCTATAAACCATGCT
Source organism: Antilocapra americana (assembly GCA_007570785.1). Taxonomy (NCBI): domain Eukaryota; kingdom Metazoa; phylum Chordata; class Mammalia; order Artiodactyla; family Antilocapridae; genus Antilocapra; species Antilocapra americana. The sequence continues at coordinate 33,846,220 of ML661338.1, read as the reverse complement.
GTGTAGGGCCACCCAAGACAGACGGGTCATGGTAGAGAGTTCTGACAAAACATAGTCCACTGGAGAAGGAAATGGCAAACCACTTCAGTATTCTTGCCTTCAGAACCCCATGAACAGTATAAAAATTTATATAACATTGCTAATAACTGTATGTGCTGTTTATTTGCTTGTAAACTCTATCATTTATGGTTAGTAACATTTTTATTTTTATGCAACAATTTGCCTTTTGGGATTCTTATAATAGTTGTCAGCTATCAGTATACTGATAATGTTTTCTTAAGTTTTACTTCATTTCCAATTGTGAGTAATACTAACAATTGTATTTTGTATTTTTTATTACATTTTTTATTTTGTATTGGGACATAGCCAATTAACAGGATAGTTTCAGGTGAACAACCAAAGTATTCATCCATACATATACATGTATCATTCTTCCCCAAACTCTTCTTCCATCCAGACTGCCACATAACATTGAGGAGAGTTCCATGTGTGATGCAGTTGGTCCTTGTTGGTTACTTGTTTTAAATATAACAGTGTGCACATATCCATCCCAAACTCCCTAACCATACCTTCCCCTAGCAACCATAAGCTTGTTCTGGAAGTCTGTGAGTCTATTCCTGTTTTCTAAGTTCATCTGTTATCATTTCTTTTTAGATTCCCCATATAAAGGATGTCATATGATCTTTCTCCTCTGTCTGACTTTTTTCCCTCAGTATGACACTCTCTAGGTCCATCTATGTTACTGTAAATGGTATTATTTCATTATTTTTAATGGCTGAGTAATAATCCATTGTATATATTTACCTCTAAATGTCCAGTGAGAGAAGTATGAGGACCTTTCAAATAAGAGAAATATCTAAGGATGGCATCTTTAAGGGAGATAGCCTTTTCACTAAAAAAAAGACAGTATGGGACATAGTGTTACATTTATTTAAAAATGATATTTTTGTATTAAAGAGATGAAAAAGAAAGTCATGCTATACTGGCTGTGAAGTACTCTATATACTTCATTTTACAAAGGTCTTATTCATATTATTAGAAAATTTGCCACTTCAAAAAATCACGAAGTTAATTTGTATAAATCAAAGCAAAATATTAATATAAAATCAAGAATATGTTTCAATAATTTTAAATGGTTTGTATATATACATATACACACATACACACAGATATATTCTAAACCTTTCCTGTAACATATTTTCTGTTATATAATTCTAGTTTAGCAAAATTTTAAATTTGAAGTTTCAATAGGACTTTAAATTATTCAGTAATTTTAACCATACTTTTCTTCTGTAAATTTATTTTTTAGTGTTTTAACTCCATTAATTTTACATTTACCTAGCTAGCTTTAATACTCCTTTTACTACAAGCCATAATTTTACTGGCTTCCAATTGATCGTGCATATTTTTAAAAATGAGTTATTGACTGGGGTATGGCATTGGGAAATTGACAGAAATGGGCTTGATTACAAATAAATCTAGTTTCAAAGTTTATGTTTTTATACTGCAATATGCAAAAGCCATCTGGTCTTCTGCAATATCTGAACATTGAATCAATTTCAGAAATGAAATACTGGCTTTAATTATAATACAGTTTAATTAAATAAAACAATATATCCAATACAAACTCTTAAAATATTTTGATTAAAATATGTAAAGCAGGTATTTTTAGTATATAATGAAAGATATAAATTATCCATGAAGTTTTCTACATGCTTATGTGCATTTTATATTGAGAAAATCTGTACCTGTTTCTTTCAACCACATTTTGAAAGTGTCCACAGGCCTCAAACCAGTTCATAAGCACTTATCTAAATGTTTCTGACAGTAATATACCAGGAAAGAAGAGACTTTTTAATACACTTTTGTATTTTTCTGTGATTTTACTTCTCATGTATTAACTAGCCCACTTCTCTGAAAAATCGACCTGTTTTTAGGTGAACCTTTGGAATCAAATGGAATACTAGATGTTATGCTTCCTGTCCACTTACTTCTCCCCTTCTTTTTCTTTTGAATGAGAATTCTGATCTGCTCTGGGTCAGAATTTTAGCTTTGAAGCACTTGGATTTCATTTTATTTTTTCATAGTAAATCAGGATCAGATTTTAGCTTTTAATTTCCTGGACCCTCAAAATGTTCAGATTTTTTTTAATAAAGCAACAATCAATTTCATGAATAATTGTGCCATATTTAATTGTGTAAAAATATAGGCTGATGTTTCAAAATATTAGCATAATAGGTAGGTTCAGGCACTTGGGTTAGTTTAAACATGGAGGTAACATTAGAAATAAAGACCATAATAGAATGTTCAGTTTTTTTATTGTTCATTTTAATCCAAATCACATTAAGGGTGTATATATTTGTAATATTTATCAAACTTGATGGCACAAATAAATAGAAATAAATAAGTCATTAAAAGGTAAATATAGATTAGATCCTAGTTCAGACTGTATAGCCTACTAATCTACATTTTAGGCAGAAACAAATTATATAATTCCAAAAAGATTTATTTTGTTCTGAGTTGATTATTTAAAGAATGCAACTAAATAAAAAAATAATTATAATAATGTCTGCCTTACTTTTCCCTAATGTTATTAATGGAAAATGACATTTAAATACACATGCTTCTTTCCTCATTGGCATTTACCTATATATCTTTAATGGGCTTCCCTGATAGCTCAGCTGGTAAAGAATCCGCTTGCAATGAGGGAGACCTGGGTTCTGGGGTCGATCCTTGGGTTGGGAAGATGCCCTGGAGAAGGGAAAGGCTACCCACTCTAATATTCTGGTCTGGAGAATTCCATGGACTGTATAGCCCATGGGGTTGTAAAGAGTCAGACACGACTGAGCAACTTTCACTTTCATGTACCTTTAATACCTGTATTGCTTTAACTCTGTTACGATGTTCAGTTCAGTTCAGTTGTGCAGTCGTGTCCGACTCATTGAGACCCCGTGGACTGCAGCAGGACAGCCTTTCCCTGTCCATTAACAACTCCCAGAGCTTGCTCAAACTCATGTTCATCCCATCGGTGATGCCATCCAACCATATCAAACTCTGTCGTTCTCTTTTCCTGCCTTCAGTCCTTCCCATCATCAGGGTCCTTTCCAGTGAGTCAGTTCTTCATATTAGATGGCCAAAGTGTTAGAGTTTCAGCTTCAGCATCAGTCCTTCCAATGACTATGCAGGACTGACATCCTTTTGGATGGACTGGTTGGATCTCCTTGCAGCCCAAGGGACTCTCAAGAGTCTTCTCCAACACCACAATTCAAAAGCATCATTTCTTCAGCACTCAGCCTTCTTTATGGTCCAGCTCTCACATCCTTACATGACTACTGGAAAAACCACAGCTTTGACTAGACGGTCAAGAGGTTAGTTTGCAAATTAAAGCAAAACAAACCCTGTGAACAGCTAGAAACTGCAATATTTTATCAACTTTAGTCAGAGTAACTCTGAATAATTTTGCATTAACAATGTACCAAACTGAACAAACAAAATGCTATTGCGAAAGTAAATCAATAAAGTAGTCTAGGTTAAGTTGTATTTTCCTTAAATAAAGTAATTGACAGAATTCATTAAAGACTATGCTATAATAAAAATCATATTTTGTATATATACCATATTGTATTATTTTCTTTCCTTTCTCTAGTTACTGACTCCCCTAATTATCTCATTATTTGATCACTTAAAAGCTAGTCAACAAATGATTATGTCATTATTAATATCAGAAACTGAAAGTCCACTGTCTAAAATGATTCAAAATACCAATTTCAAGATCTACTTGCAAATTTAATTCACTTTATAAAACAAGATTTCCTTTTGATAATAATATAAAGATCAGTTCATCATACTGCATATTAATATTATGTCATTTGTAGTTTAAATTTTTCATGTGAAATCAGCTTACTTGCAGGAGTCTGCAATTACTCTGGCAGGTGTGCTTCAGCAAATACAAAAATAAAATGTGGAGATTCATATTGGCAGATTTACTATTGGGATTAAATGCTTTATTAAATAAAATATTTTGTTTAAAATCTTTGGTCTAGCACAATTGGATAGAGGTTCCTGAATATCAGAGAATTTAAAATAGATTCTTACTTTAAACCTGGCATATTGTAAGATATAATATAATTGAATTGAATGTGGCTGTCTATAAAACTATAAATATGATCAGAAGAGACTCCAACTAAATTAAGTTTTAGCAGCCATCAATTTATTCTAAACTAACACTGACATAAAAAATGGTTTATTGGGGTTTGTAAATCTTATTCTGTACGGTACTGCTAGAGATAATCTAGAAGTTTTCTGCTCAGATTATGTAGATTAATACAAAGTTTTTTGTTAATAACCCTATTCAGAATATGATTTTCTTTGACTGTATAAATGTAAAATTCTTAAACTATTAAAAATTTATTTTTAAGTAGATGTCATTGCTTTAAATATCTTAACAATGTAGGTGAATCTTTTGTAATTCCTTAGTTCCCAGATAGATGGGCTAAACAATGCATCCAAGGCCACAAGGTTATGTTCTTTCTGCTGCTAAAAAGCTACCTGCCCTGGCTTAGGTGTGAGACTGTCATAATAGGTAGGCTTCTATATAGAGTAAAATTTGTAGTTAACATACTGATTTTATGTCTCAAACTCTAATCTACATGATCACCCTAGCCCTATCTCCCTATCTGCAAACTCTCACTACAACAATGAAACATCTGACTTCCATCATCAGACACGTACTTCTTTAAATGTTCAACTCCATTATATGTGTGTGGAGGTAAACTAACTGATAACCTGTACCTCACAGAGAAACTTCTTTGTCAGTTAAATTAAAATGTGTGTGAACATATTTTTTGCTTTTAGTATTGGACTCCATTCATTTTCAAAGTCACCTTGGTCGGCACTCTACTGCATTCAGTGAAGTTATTTTAAATGTTTGTAAGATAGATTGTAACATTCTGCCTTCTATCCTGGGATCACATCACCTCCTAACTGATGATCTTCATTGCATGCATAGGCTTCCCAGGTGTCACAGTGGTAAAGCACCTACATGCCAAGGCAGGAGACTCAGGAGACACAAGAGACATGGGTTCCATCCCTGGGTCAGGAATATCCCTTGGAGTAGGAAATGGCAACCCACTCCAGTATTCTTGCCTGGAAAATTCCATGGACAGAGGAGTCTGGCAGGTTACAGTCCATAGGTTTGCAAAGAATCGGTCGCAACTGAACACACAGGCATTCATTGCATATATAAAGATTTGCTATTTGTGAAGTAAGCCCTGTGGATTTTGACAAATAGGTATTCTGCTATTATTGGATGGAGTGTTCTCTTAATGTCAATGACATCAAGTTCAGTGATAGTGATGTTCAGGTCACCTATATCTTTAATGATTTTATGTCGGCTTGATGTATCAGTTATTGAAAAGGAGTGTTGATGTTCAAATATAATACTGAAATTATCTACTGCTTTATTTCTTTTCAGTATTATAAAAAAGTTCAATAATTAAGTTTCTAAATGAGTTGATTTTAAGAAAAATGAAGTATTCCTAATGGGCCTGACCTAATCATGAGGCCCCTTGTAAGGGCTGAACTCTTCAAGGTAGAAGAGATTAAGAGAATAAGAAAGATTTTGTATAAGAAAGATTCCTTTTCTTAAGTGTTTTTTTAAATGAAATATAGTTAATTTACAATGTTGTGTTAGTTTGAGATAATCTAGATAGATAACATATATATGAGTTCATGGAATTTCCCATCACTAAAGTGAATAACAATTACAAGCAATGGAAGACTCTATACTATATGAATAATATAATAAAAAGTAAGAGTTTAACAATATGTTCTGATAGGTCATGAAATTGGGCTTTAAGTATTCCTAAGACATCTTCTAAAGTCACTCTGTTTTGTCAGACTCTTTGTTACCCTCCATGGATTGTCCATGGAATTCTCCAGGCAAGAATACTTGAATGGGAAGACATTCCCTTCTCCAGGGGATCTTGACCCAGTGATCAAACCTGTGTCTCCTGCATTTCAGGCAGATTCTTTACCGTCTTTACTGTCTGAGTCAGAGGCAATTCAGCTGAGAACTGTTAGATGACTCTGAAATTACCATCCAAAGACCAAAGAAAACAGTTCTAGGTAGGAAAAAAAAATAATATATGTAAGAACCCTTTGGGCACCTGATGCAAAGAACTGACTCATCAGGAAAGACCTTGATGCTGGGAAAGATTGAGGGTGAAAGGAAATAAGAGCAGCAGAGGTTGAGATGGTTAGATAGCATCATGGACTCAATGGAGATGAATCTGAGAATTCTCTGGGAGAAGACTTGTGTGCTACAGTTCATGGTCACAGAGAACTGGACACAACTTAACAACTGAACAATGATGAAGCAACAGCAAAGGACTTTAAGATAGATTTTATCTTTTAGATGAACTTTAAGAAGGTCCTGGTGGTTAGAATATAAATATTGATAGGAAAAGCAAGCAGAATAAAGATGGAATGGCAAGTGGAAGTATATAGGCTGGGCTAAGAGTTTTGAATTTTATCCTAAATTTACTGGAAATATTCTCAGTGTGTGTTAAGCAAGAGAATTCAATGACCAAAACTATTGAAAATTAGTTCACTAATTTTCTGTTCACTACAGTTTTGGGAATGAGTTGGGTGAAATTCCTTAGGATGGGATTGCTCAAAGCAAAATAGTAGGTTGATTTTTTAAAAATGCTTCAATAATTTGGGTGAAACTGATTTGAATAGATGAAAATACGGTTTGTAAAAGGTGAAAAGAAAATGGATAGCGTTATACATTGATGAGACTAAATTGATAAGACTTAATGATAGACTGGATATGCAGAATAACAGAAGTGAAACATAAAAATATTTTTCTAAAACAAACAAACAAACAAACAAAAACATACTTTTAAAAGAACCATACTCTAGGCTAGGTTACATGATTGTGAGCAGATGGGAAAATAGTTGATTCAATAAAGTAAGATTGGAACTGTTAAAGCAGTTCTGGTCTGGAGATAATACATTTTGGGGTCTCTAAGCATAAATGGGACTTACAGTCATGGAGAGAATGCATTTATTTAGGGAGAGGGGTAGGGGCTTCTCAGGTGATAGAGTGGTAAATAATTTGTCTACCAAGGAAGGGGATGCAGGTTCAATCCATGAGTCAGAAGATCCCCTAGAGGAGGAAATAGCAACACATTCTAGTATTCTTGACTGGAAAACTGCAGGGGCAGAGGAGCCTGGTGGGCTACAGTCCATGCGGTCTCAGAAAACCAGACATGACTTAGTGACTAAACAAAAACAACAACAGGAGGGAGAGAGGTGGCATAAGAAGAAAAGAAGATATAAGAAATGCATAAGAAGCTCAGTTTTAATTGACTCATGTAGGAAGATGTTAGCAAAGTAGACTGAAAATGAGTCACCAGAGGGAGAGAGAGAGAAAAAAGGATGGAATATGATAGAAGGAAAAAAACTGGACTGCTTCAAGAATGGGAAAATAAAGAGAAAAACCTGATGGATCACCAGAGATAATAGCAATGCCGAGATTATCTACTCAGATTAGCTTTGGTTTCTGGCCATTTTATAATGAAAGTCTTTCATCAGGTCAGTTCAGTTGCTCAGTCGTGTCTGATTCTTTGTGACCCCATGGACTGCAGCATGCCAGGCCTCCCTGTCCATCACCAACTCCTGGAGTTTACTCAAATTCGTCCATTGAGTTGGTGATGCCATTCAACCATCTCATCCTCTGTCATCCCCTTCTCCTCCTGCCTTCAATCTTTCCCAGCATCAGGGTCTTTTCAAAAGAGTCAAAAGTATTGGAGTTTTAGCTTCAGCATCAGTCCTTCCAATGAATATTCAGGACTGATTTCCTTTAGGACTGGCTGGTTTGATCTCCTTGCATGCCACGGGACTCTCAAGAGTCTCCTCCAACACCACAGGTCAAAATCATAAATTCTTCAGTTCTCAGCTTTCTTTGTAGTCCAACTCGCACATCCATACATGACTACTGGAAAAAACATAGCTTTAACTAGACTAACTTTTGTTGGCAAAGTAATATCTCTGCTTTTTAATATTCTGTCTAGGTTGGTTAAAATTTTTCTTCCAAGGAGCAAGCATCTTTTAATCTCATGGCTATAGTCACCATCTACAGTGGTTTTGGAGCCCCCCAAAATAAAGTCAGCCACTGTTTTCTTTGTTTTCCAATCTATTTGCCATCAAGTGATGGGAGCAGATGCCATGATTTTAGTTTTCTGAATGTTGAGTTTTAAGGCAACTTTTCACTCTCCTCTTTCACTTTAATCAAGAAGCCCTTTAGTTCTTCTTCACTTTCAGCCATAAGGGTGGTGTCATCTGCGTATATGAAGTTATTGATATTTCTCCCGGCAGTCGGGTTTACAGATTGTGCTTCATCCAGCCTAGCATTTCTCATGATGTACTCTGCATGTAAGTTAAATAAGCAGGGTGAAAATATGCAGCCGTGACATACTCCTTTCTCAATTTCGAACCAGATGGTTGTTCCATGTCCACTTCTAACGGTTGCTTCCAGACCTGCATACAAATTTCTCAGGAGGCAGGTCAGGTGGTCTGGTATCCCCATCTCTTGAAGAAGTTTCCACAATTTGTTGTGATCCACGGAGTCAAAGGCTTTGGCGTAGTCAATAAGTAAAAGTAGATGTTTCTGTGAAATTCTCTTCCTTTTTGTTGATCCAATGTATTTGGCATTTTGATCTCTGCTTCCTCTGCCTTTTCTAAAACCAGCTTGAACATCTGGAAGTTCATGGTTCATGTGTACTGAAGCCTGGCTTGGAGAATTTGTGGCTTCTCCCTCCTTTTTTTTTCTTGTGGTGGGAAAAGTAGATTGAAGCCAGATGATTAGGGTATTTAGCTGTTAACTAAAATTTGGGGATTATTTTGCTAGCATGTGAGATGAGTGAAATTATGCAGTAGTTTAAGCATTCTTTGGCATTGGAATGAAAACTGACCTTTTCCAGTCCTATGGCCACTGCTGAATCTTCCAAATTCGCTGGCATATTGAGTGCAGCACTTTCACAGCATCATCTTTTAAGATTTGAAATAGCTCAACTTGAATTTCATCACCTCCACTAGCTTTGTTTGTAGTGATGCTTCCTAAGGCCCACTTGACTTCACATTCCAAGATATCCAGCTCTAGGTGAGTGATCACACCATCATGGTTATATGGTTTGTGAAGATCTTTTTGGTATAAGTCTTCTCTGTATTCTTGCCACCTCTTCTTAATATCTTCTGCTTCTATTAGGTCCATACTGTTTATGTCCTTTATTGAGCCCATCCTTGCATGAAATGTTCGTTCCCTTGGTATCTCTAATTTTCTTGAAGTGATCTCTAGTCTTTCCTATTCTATTGTTTTCCTCTGTTTCTTTGCATTGATATCTGAGGCTGACTTTCTTATCTCTCCTTGCTATTCTTTGGTACTCTTCAGTCCAAATGGGTATATTTTTCCTTTTCTCCTTTCACTTCTCTTTTTATCACAGCTGTGTGTAAGGCCTCCTCAGAGAACCATTTTGCCATTTTGCATTTCTTTTTCTTGAAGATGGTCTTGATCATTGCCTCCTGTACAATGTCTGAACCTCAGTACATAGTTCTTCAGGAACTATGTCACATCTAATCCCTGAATCTATTTGTCACTTCCACTGTATAATCATAAGAGATTTGATTTAGGTCATACCTGAATGGTCTAGTGGTTTTCCCTACTTTTTTCAATTTAAGTCTGAATTTGGCAATAAGGAGTTCATGATCTGAGCCATAGTCAGCTCCTGTTCTTGTTTTTGCTGACTATATACAGCTTCTCCATCTTTGGTGGCAAAGAATATAATCAATCTGATTTGATATTGAGCATTTGATGATATCCATATGTAGGGTCTTCTCTTGGTTTGTTGGAAGAGAGTGTTTGCTATGACCAGTGTGTTCTCTTGAAAAAACTCTATTAGCCTTTGCCCTGCTTCATTCTGTACTCCAAGGCCAAATTTGCCTGTTGATCCAGGTATTTCTTGACTTCCTACATTTGCATTCCAGTCCCCCATAATGAAAAGGTCATCATTTTGGGGTGTTAGTTTTATGAGGTCTTGTAGGTCTTCACTGAATTGTTTAACTTCAGCTTCTTCAGCATTACTGGTCGGGGCATAGACTTGGATTATTGGGATATTAAATGGTTTGCCTTGGAAATGCATAGAGATCATTCTGTTATTTTTGAGACTCCACCCAAATATTGCATTTTGGATTCTTTTTTTTTTTTTTTTTACTATGAAGGTTACTCCATTTCTTCTAAGGGATTCTTGCCCACAGTAGTAGATATAATGGTCATCTGAGTTAAATTCACTCATTTCAGTTAAATTCACTCATGAGTTAAATTCACTCATTTAGTTCATTGATTCCTAAAACATTGATGCTCACTCTTGCCATCCCCTTTTAATCACTTCCAATTTGCCTTGATTCATGGACCTAACATTCCAGGTTCCTATGCAATATCGCTCTTTATAGCATCGGACTTTACTTCCATCACCAGTCACATCCACAGCTGGGCATGGTTGTTGCTTTGGCTCAGCTCTTCTTTCTTTCTTGAGTCATTTCTCCACTGATCTCCAGTAGCATATTGTACACCTACCAACCTTGGGAGTTCATCTTTCAGTGTCCTATCTTTTTTCCCTTTCATACTGTTCATGGGGTTGTCAAGGCAAGAATGCTGAAGTGGTTTGCCATTCCCTTCTCCAGTGGACCACATTTTGTCAGAACTGTCCACCATGACCTGTCTGTCTTGGGTGGCCTACACGGCATGGCTCATAGTTTCATTGACTTAGACAAGACTGTGGAGCATGTGATCAGATTTTTTAGTTTTCTGTTATTATGGTTTTCATTCTGTCTGCCCTCTGATGCTGAAAGATTAGAGGCTCTTGGGAGCTTCCTGATGGGAGAGGCTGACTATGGGGAAAGTGAGTCTTGTTCTCATAGGCAGAGCTATGCTCAGTAAATCTTTAATCCAATTTTCTGTTGACAGGTGGAGCTGTGTTTCCTCCCTGTTATTTACCTGAGGCCAAACTCTGGTGGCTCAGATGGTAAAGTATCTGCGCACAATGCAGGAGACCCAGGTTTGATCCCTGGGTTGGTAAGATCCCCTGGAGAAGGAAATGGCAACTCACTCCAGTACTCTTGCCTGGAAAATCCCATTGACAGTGAAGTGTAGTAGGCTACAGTCCATGGGATTGTAAAGAGTCAGACATGACTGAGAGAATTCACTTTCACTTTACTTATAAACTCTGGTGGAGGTAGATAATATAATAAGATAATATAATTATTTTCATTACCTCCTCCATAAAAAATCTTTCATAGGAAATAATAAAACTGAGAAATAAAGGTATAGAAAATTATGTGTGTACTTAATAACTCAGTCATGTCCAACTCTTTGTGATCCCATGGATGAAAGTCTGCCAGGCTCCTCTGTCCATGGGGTTCTCCAGGTAAGAGCACTGGAATTCGTTGCCATTTCCTCCTCCAGGGGATCTTACCAAGCCAGATTTTGAAACCCTGTCCCTATGTCTCCTGTGCTGAGTCAGTCCAAGAGTGGATGGGAAAAGAATTTCCAGACACAGATTATTTCAGAAGGGAGAGAGTTTTCAAGGACAAAGAACAGAGATAAAGTGGGCTCTGAGAGTGCAGTGGGCCAATCTCCTGACATACCAGGGAAAACCAACAAGTTTTGTGGGTTAATAGCCATTTTTTCATAGTCTCAAGACAGAGAATTCTTGCTGGAAGGCTGGTGTTAGGTGATTGGTTGGGGTGGTATAGGGTACTTTGCTGGAGTGGGCATCTTTGCATAATTGGGAGTTAGGAAGCTTGTTAGTGATTTTAAGGGATCTTTTGGCAACAGTTACAGAGGGGCTCAGTCAGCTTCTAGAGGAGACCTTGATTCTGGGCTCCACTTCTGTGGTCTTGGTGCAAGCCTCTCACCTGTGGCCGGGAGCAGGACTTAATGTCCTGCATTGCAGGCAGATTCTTTACCTGATGAGCCATCAGGGAAGCCAGAAAATCATGATTTAGCTAAAAATCAAGTAAGATAAGGGAAAATTTAAGAAATGGAGAACAAATATAGTTAAAGGTGATGATATATCACCTCAACATGTGATCTTTGTCTCTGTTTAATTAAATTTTATCTTTTCATATTAAAAAATATAAACTCTCAATTTCCTGAGTTATCTTAGTATTTGTTTCATAAGGAATAATTCCTTATTATTCTAGCTGCAGAGTATCACTTATAACTGTTAAATTATTATTAAAATTACTGGAACTGTTAATCCAATAGCCTGATCCACTCTTGACTATCATCAGTGGAAAAAAAAACTATTAAATGATGATTACTTACAGAAGAATGGTTTTATTCTTCACATTTACATATGTATAACTGTGTGAATTAGTATTGCTAGTGTAACAAGCGAAAAAACACAACAAAGAATAATATTTAAAAAAAGCAAAACTTACAAGTACCATATAGAAAAATGCATGCCTTAATAACATGGGGTACTTGGACTATTGTAGTCTCTTAACTGATGTAATTTATATTTTCAACCTGGAGTTACTTATATCAAATTGCTATCTAAAGCATCATAATGCAATGTATGATTAAACTTAAAAACATGATGAATTTATTTCAAATTGACCTACTTGTAGTAGAATGAAGTGAATTCTTCTAGAACTTCACCTGTTTACTGCTTGAGATCATCTCTCCTGGTCACAAATCAATATTTCTTTCATTCATCCGTGATCATAAAGCTTTTCAATAATTCTAATTTTAAAGAATGATTACAGTGAGTATATATTCATTGATTGTTTAAAGGTTGCAGCTAAAATGAACACAAAGTTCAATTTATTTTTAATAAGTGAGTCTTTTTGAAAAGTCAAACATTTTTCCTCTGACAAAACTTTATGCATTGAGGTTATATTTTTGACTATGTGTGACCTCGTAGTGTATGTGTGTGTGTGTTATGTGTATGGCTTCAGTAATAAATTCCTGAATCACTCCACAGCTAGGGAATTATTCTGCTCAATTGAAAATACTGTTTTACTTTAAAAAAATTATTATTTTAGTGTTACAAAATGGGTTTAAATAGTTCAATGACCCATGGTGATGTTAAACCTGTGCTCACAGATACTGATATTCTTCACTTTCAGAACTTAATATTCCTCCCCTTGGGTGTGGGCAGAACCTAGTGACTTACTACTAAGGAATAAAACATCAGAGAATGATTGGGATGTAACTTCTGAAATGAGACTATAGAAGTCGGGGCTGTAGTCTTGAGTGCCCCTTCTGTGTCCTTGGGGGCTTGGTCTTGGTGCTCTCTCCCTGTCCTGAGTCTCTCCCCTCCTCTCCCCTTCCCTCTTCTTCCATCTTTTCCTCTCTTTTCCCTCTTCTTCTTCTTCTTGCCCTTGTCCTTTACCCCCTTGTTCTGCCTTCCTACTTCTCTAACTCTGTCTCTCTTCACCAATGTCTCTCTGAGTCCAGCCACGATGCAAAGAATTTCAGTTTTTCTGGTTAGAGAGGCCACATGGAGGACCAATGTCTGAAAGAGAGGAAGTGCTTGGACAGAACAGAGGTACCTTAGGTGGCATCCATCACCAACTCCCAACTGTAAGACTGAGTCACTTACAAGGAGTGACACTTTCAGCAGTCAAATGTTCAGAGGATATAGCTTGGGCTACCATCATCACTGCAAACTTGATTCATGAAAATCTTGAGTCAGGAAACTCTGCCTAAGCCTTTCTATTTTTCTTAACCATAGAAACTGTAAGATAAATATTATTTTAAACAATTAAATTTCAGGGTAAAATTTTAACATGGCAATAAGTAACATGATTGTCATGATTATGTATAAAATTTTAACTCAGAGAAAATTTAAATGTAATACAATTTACTTGTATTTACCTTTAAAACTCTACAAACATCATTTTTATTTTATTTTTTAATAATCTAATGATGTGCTAAGATGAGACAGTCTCTTAGGTCTCCATTCAGTGTTCATTAGTCCAAAAGATGCCTTGTCATTGACTTCATTATTTATGTCATGAGTAGAATAAAGTGAAGTCGCTCAGTCATGTCCGATTCGTTGTGACCCCATGAACTGTAGCCTACCAGGCTTCTCCGTCCATGAGATTTTCCCAGGCAAGGATACTGGAGTGGGTTGCCATTTCCTCCTCCAGAAGATCTTGCTGACCCAGGCATTGAACCTGGGCATCCCACATTGTAGATAAATGCTTTACCGTCTGAGCCACCAGGGAAGTCACCATGAGTAGAATAAGATTCTTATTATTTATATCATATGATGATATGATTTTTATAGATAACTGTCTTAAATGGCTCTAACGTTAGGAAGATAAATATAATCTGCATGATATTGCAAAAGTTCAATAGTGAAATGGGAGATTAATTATAAAGCTAATGAAGTAACACTTGTAGAAGTGTAGCTTTGACTAAAATGTTGAGTAGTCTAGATGAAAAAAAAATACTTATTTGTACATATTTCAAGGACACTGAAAAAAAAAAAGACATGACAAAAAAGAACATAATGGGTTTAATTTTCTACTGATGAATTTAAGATGATCCTGAAATTTCCAAGGAAAGCCATCACAAAGGCAGTTTTGCTTGTGGTCTGGGTATGGAGAAGACGCTTGGACTGCTTATAGTTCTCAAATTTGGCTTGATTAAAATTGTCCATTTCTTTCTTAAATGCACTGATTAATTTTCATTTATGGGGACTCAGCTTCAATTCATTACACCCTCCTTTTGATGCTGAGCACTCTTCCTCTGTGCACTGGTTGGTGCCTAATCAAATCTCGGTGAGAAAATTTTGGGTGGAGTAGAAAATAATATTTCTATTGCATTGCCAGGAAGAGGGATACAAATGATTTGTGTCCTTCAAAAACTGTGTCCAAACCCAGGGTAGTAAAGAATCTGACTGCAATGAAGAAGACCTGGGTTCCACTCTTGGGTCTGGATGATCTCCTGGAGAAGGCAGTGGCAAAGCTCTTCAGTATTCTTGCCAGGAGAAGTCCATGAACAGAGACACCATTGTGGGCTACTGTCCATGGGATCGTAAACAGTCAGACACAACTGAGTGACTAACACTTTGAAACTCAGGGGAGGTCATGGGGGCTGAAAAGACAGGCTCTCTTGACCAGGAGCCCCACAGGGTCCTGTTGAGTTTTACTTTCTTGCAATTGACAAACAGAAACAGGAAAACCACATTGAAAACAAGTAGGGGCCAGGCACAGAGGCTTTTCTGTCTCCTAATTCTTATAGGCAAGACCTTCCCTGACATCTAAAGGGTAGATTTGAATGGTTACTAAGCAAGGGAGGAGAAGCCAAAAAATCCCCCTGAGGCAAGATTAAGGGTACCAGAGAGACTCATCAAGATTAGGAGACCGGACCATCTGAGAGTAAGGGACTGCTAGAGATGGGGCTTCCCCAGGGAAAAGAATTTGCCTGCCAGCGCAGGATATGTGTGTTCAGTCCTTGGGTGGGGAAGACCTCCTGGAGAAGTAAATGGCAAACTTCTCCAGAATTCTTGCATGAAAAATTCCATGGACAGAGAGGAGACTGGTGAGTTACAGTTCATGAGTTTGTGAGATAAAAATTGCTAGGCTGTCAGTGTAGGACTCCGAGAACCTGGTCATGTTTTCAATAAACATCTTGCTCCATTAGCCTAAATCTATACCCTTCGTCCCAAATTTCTGAAATGCATTCTTGGCCTGATAAATTATCAGCACTCAGATCCAGGGAAGGGCAGTAATTAACTTATATTTCCTATGCTTGAGAGAACAGACGCAGACGATAATTGGTACTTCGCATCAAGTGGCCAAAATATTGAAGTTCCAGCTTCAGCATCAGTCCTTCCAATGAATATTCAGGCAAGATTTCCTTTTGGATGGACTGGTTTGATCTCCTTGCTGTCCAAAGGACTTTCAAGAGTCTCCTCCAACATCACAGTTCCAAAGCATCAGTTCTTCGGGGCTCAACTTTCTGTATATTCCATCTCTCACATCCATATGTGACTACTAGAAAAACCATAGCTTTGACTAGACCAACTTTTATCAGCAAAGTTATGTCTCTGCTTTTCAATATGCTGTCTAGGTTGGTCATAGCTTTTCTTCCAAGGAGCAAGTGTCTTTTAATTGCATGGCTGAAGTCACCATCTGAAGTGGTTTTGGAGCCCCCTAAAAATAAAGTCTGTCCCTATTTCCATTGTTTCCCCATCTATTTGCCAAAAAGTAATGGGACTGGATGCCATGATCTTCATGTTTTGAAGGCTGAGTTTTAAGCCAACTTTTTCGCTCTTCTCTTTCAGGTTCATCAAGAGGCTCTTTAGTTCTTCTTCACTTTCTGCCATAAGGGTGGTGTCATCTGCCTATCTGAGGTCATTGATATCTCTCCCAGCAATCTTGATTCCACCTGGCATTTCGCATGATGCACTCTGTATGTAAGTTAACTAAGCAGGGTGGCAGTATACACTTCTTTCAGGATGTGTCAAAAGACAATAGCTGCAGCAGCGCAAGTTTCAGTCTTCACAGATGCAGATGGCAAATGGCTTTGGCAAGCACACAGAAAAGGATAGCTGTATTTCTTTGCCAGTCAAAAAGAGACATGCTGGATTTCTGCCTCAGAAAGCTATGTATCTCAAGCCTAGAGGATTTGATGAAGGATTTTACAACAGTGGATCAAAGGTTGGGTCTTTGAAAAGATTAGGATGTGGGTAGCACTGCTGCTATGCAGCTGAAAGAGGAATCAGAGTTCTTATTCCCAGAGCCAAAGAATGGAATCCAGGAACATGCAAACATTCATAATACCAAGTAAACAGGATACATTAGAGAAGAGGAAAGTACAAGGCTTTGAATATGAATATTCCGGACTGATTTCCTTTAGGATTGACTGGTGGGATCTCCTTGCAGTCCAAGGGACTCTCAAGAGTTTTCTCCAACACCACAGCTCAAAAGCATCAATTTTTTTGATGCTCAGCTTTCTTTATAGTCATCTGCGGGCGGTGTCATCTGTGTATCTGAGATTATTGATGTTTCTCCTGGCAATCTTGACTACAGCTTGTGTTTCATCCACCCTGTCATTTCTCATGATGCACTCTGTATATAAGTTAAATAAGTAGGGTGACAATATAGAGGATTGATGTACTCCTTTCCTGATTTGGAATCAGTCTGTTGTTCCATGTCCAGTTCTAACTGTCACTTCTTGACCTGCATACAGATTTCTCAAAAGGCAGGTCAGGTGGTCTGGTATTCCCATCTCTTTCAGAATTTTTCACAATTTTTTGTGATCCACACAGTCAAAGGCTTTGGAGTAGTCAATAAAGTAAAAGTAGACGTTTTCTGGAACTCTCTTGCTTTTTTGATGATCCTACGGATTGTGGCAATTTGATCTCTGGTCCCTCTGCCTTTTCTAAATCCAGCTTGAACATCTGGAAGTTCACAGTTCACATACTGTTGAAGCCTGTCTTGCAGAATTTTGTGCGTTACTTTGCTAGCATGTGAGATGATTTCAGTTGTGTGGTAGTTTGAACATTCTTTGGCATTGCCTTTCTCAGGGATTGGAATGAAAACTGACCTTTCCCAGTCCTGTGGGCACTGCTGAGTTTTCCATATTTGCTGGAATATTGAGTGCATCATTTTCACAGCATTATCTTTTAGGGTTTGAAACAGCTCAACTGGAATTCCATCACCTCCACTAGCTTTGCTCCTAGTGATTCTTCCTAAGGCCCACTTGATTTCACATTCCAGGATGTCTGGCTCTGGTGAGTGATCATTCCATTGTGTTTATCTGGGTCATGAAGATCTATTTTTTATAGTTTTTCTGTGTGTTCTTGCCACCTCTTCTTAATATCTTCTGCTTCTATTAGGTCCTTACCAGTTCTGTCCTTTATTGTGCTCATTCGTGCATGAAATATTCCCTTAGTATCTCTGATTTTCTTGGTCAAGCAGATAAAGCCTATCATGTTTGTGGTCTCAAGATACAATCCACAACTAATCCTCAAGTAGAGGACTTAACAGCTCTGTCACATATAACTCACCTTACATTCATTTGGTAATTGGAGTGACCATCTATGTTAGCTAATGGCTTTCTCTAAAAGAAAAAAACATGCTTCCTATAATTTTACAACTAGGAACTAGGCACCCCTGAAGTCAGACTCCTCCTCTCCCAGGGATGCTGAGAGAGCGTGTTGGGGGAAACATATCTTTTCATCTTTATATTTCAAAGGAATGGCTTTCAAGTATTTTAGAAACATGTTTCAGAGTTTTTAAGGTGGCAAGACACTGATTTAGCCTTTTAAAACTTGACTGACATTTCAAAGAGAGGGATAATATATAATTGCACATTTTCTAAAGTAAATGCTCTAAGAAAAGTGAGTACTGTCTCCTCCCTTATTTTTAACATGAAGAATTAATTCTATTAATTTTATTATACACTTGCCTTCACGACATATATATTTTTTACCCACCCCAAAAATCAAACTTCCTCAAATTACACTTTGACGTCTTTACCAAGTCTGTCCTCCCAGGCAGATATAAATATCTGTGTCCACTAGGCCCTGGCCTTCATGTAGCAGACACTATGGTGCCCTCCACTTTCCCTCCTTTGCTGTGATTTCACTCACCCTGCAGCAGACAGATCTGTGCAACTGGAGACTCACTTCACAGGGATACCTCTCATCTCATTTTGCTTTCTGCTCCATCTCACAGCTGGAGCCCATTCAGCCTCATTCAGGCAGGGCATAAAAGCAAAGGAGTTGTCATCAACCCTGGAAAAAATGCTTCAGAGACGTGCAAGGACTGAAGGATATATTTGTCAACCTTCATCTTTCAAATGGACAACTTACAGTGGCTTTAGGTAAGTCTCTGTCTGGAGTCATTAGCAGACCTGAGAGCTTATCATCCTCAGCATCACTCAACATCATGCACCTTATATTGGCTTTGTATATTTCTCCTTCTATTTCTTTCTTATTATCTTACTCTCTCCCCCTGGTACATGACTCTGGCTCTCGCTAGCGTCAACGATAAAAAAGCCCCTGGATTTGAAGACTTGGGGGTTTAAATTGGGACCACCTAGATAATCCATGATAATCTTCCCATCTTAAGGTCTATAACATTAATAACATTTTCAAGGTCTCATCTGTCAGGAGGTAACCTATTCTCAGATTCTGGAGATTAGCATGCAATCTTTGAGAGATGATTATTTCACCTACCATAATACACCCAGTCAAGATCTATCTATTTATCTGTATGTTTCCTCTGAATAATAGAAAGTGATGCATATAGTAGAGTCCAAAGATACTTGTTGAGTTAGCGATAGATAAGGGAATATAATATTTAATTTTCATAAGACCTAAAAGCCATAAAAAGATTCTCTGAAAGCTTCAGGTTTTGTAGTGATTAAAAATAAGTCCCTTATTAGTCAAGAAAGGGTAATGAGTATATCAAACTTAGATGAGAGTAATATTGAAAGGGCAGGAATAGAGTTGCAGATGTAGAGAATGAACGTATGGATTTTGGGGTAGAAGGAGAGGGTGAGACAAATCAAGGGAGTAGTAAAGACATATAAACACCAAGTGTGAACATATTCAGTCTCATCTGACTCTTTGAGACTCCATGAAATGTAGCACTTGACTCTCCTCTGTCCATGGGATTTCCTAGGCAAGAATACTAGAGTAGGTTGCCATTTCCTCCTCCAGAGGATCTTCCCGACTCAGGATGTAACCTGTATCTTCTGTGTTTCAGGTGAATTCTTCACTTTTGAGTCACCAGGGAAGACATATATACACTAATGTGTGTAAAATATTAATAGCTAGCTAGTGGGAAGCTGCTGTGTAGCACAGGGAACTCAGCTCAGTGCTCTGTGATGACAAAGAGAGGTGGGAGTGAGACTTAAGTGGGAGGGGATATACATATACATATAACTGATTCACTTTGTTGTACAACAGAGACAAATACAGCATTGGAAAGCAATTGTACTCCAACAGTTAAAAATTTAAAAAAAAAGGAAAGGTAGAAAGGAAGACAGGTACTAGGTCTCAATAGTGAAAGTAGCTCAGTTGTATCCTACTCCTTGCGTCCCCATGGATTATACAGCTCATGGGATTCTGTAGGCAAAAATACTGCAGTGGATTGTCATGCCCTCCTCCAGAGGATCTTCCTGATGGCAGGGATTGAACCCAGATTTCCCGCATCATAGGCGGATTCTTTAGCATCTGAGCCACCAGGGAAGCCCAGGTCTCAATAAGTTATCTATTAAAAGATTTTTCTTACCACCTTGTTATTAACAATAGACTAAAGGCTTACAGGCTGCTCCAGATAATTCATCATTACAGTCACAGCAGCTAAAATATTACCTAGGACTTCTGATGAAAATATCACAATATACAATTTGAAGTCCCTCATATCCATAAAAGTTTTATGTAAGCAGATATGTTCAAAATTAAGGAATAAATGGAATAAGTGAGGAGTTATCTTACTCCTAATGATGGCTATGCCACCAATGCATTTTATGTTTCCTCACAAATGCACTAATCTTTTGAGAAGGTTCCATTTTAAATCTCCATTTTTAAGTTTCCATTTTAAATCTCTTTAGCTTGTGTATTTCAACTAGATTCTCAAGGCCAAAGCTGATTTTTCTTTTCTTTTTTTTTTTGAGAAAGTGCTTCAATGTGTGAATGAATGCCCATTTCAGCATTTACAGTCACCACAGGAATTACAGAGTAACAGTACTTTCACTGTTCACAGTGACAGCCTGGCATCCATTAACTAGAGAGCAGTATTTCTGCTAAAGCTCCCTGATTAACTCTCCCTTCTCATGCTGTGGATCTGTGATCTTTTGATGATGAATGTGTCACTAACAACAATATTTACCAGCTTCTAAAAGAAGAAGAGTCTTTGTCACCACTTGGGAACAGGGCTTGTTTTCATGCAATATCTGAAATAGATTTATAATACTAAAATATGATGAATGAGGATGGTAAAACATGGTAACATTTAATGGAACTGAGCTTTCAATAGCTTGAAAACTCATCACCACTGGTGAACTGCAACAGAAGCACTTAAATCTCATCCATCAGAGGTTTAATTCCTTTTAGTTGGCAGAATTATAGGATAAACTTCTAAAACTATAGGTTATCAAATTCTGAAATATTCAAGAGCAAGATCAAAAGTGTGTATGTTTAACATTTTACCCCACAGGGGTCTACTAATAGATAATAGAGGATAATGATGAAGAGTTTGGCCTCCTCAACCAGAATATCAGGATTTAAATCCCAACTCCACCTCTTCCTAACCATCTAATTTCATCAAGTTCCTTAAATTATAAAAAATAGTTTCCATAGTTGTAGAATATGGGAACTACTTATACTTATCTCAGAGAGTTAAAGCAATATAAGCCAAATGGCATAATCTTTAGAAACATTATCTATTATCTTTATTTTTTGCTGCCTGCAGAATTAAAATACAATAAACCTGTCCTTTCAAAACATGCCATCTCTACATAGACAAGCTAACTAGATCTTTTCTAAACTTTAGTTAGATTGTTCAAAATACTGTAAGATATTTTCATGTCTTGGTTGGTGTATACTCAAAAGGAACACAGTTCCTTTATTATAATGGCTTAATTGTAACAATTATTTCTGCGAAGCCTAGAAACTCAAGAGGAAAGCTTTTACATTCTATAAAAGATATGATAAATCGAGACTAGAACGACATACTGGAGATAAAAATCTATATTAAACTACTGGCACTCTGGATCTGAGACTCTTATTATTTGGACAGCCTGAGAAGGCAAGTCAAATAAAATGAGAAGCCTGTGTAGTAATAATATCTGCCCGACTTTGTATAACAAAGCAGGAAGTCAGCAGCTACACAGTCTTTGTCCTGGGTACTTTAGATCTCCTAAACTACTAAAAGACAAAGCAACATAGCCAGAGGTTTTCTAATAGCAAATTATATGCAAATTTGTAGAGCAGAGGCCAAGATCCAGCAATAGGAAAAAGCCCAGGGGCTTCAAAATCAGTAATAAAGTCAACTCTTATGAACAGAAGTACAATAAAAGGTAATGTTGTCTTCTTACTTAATACCGATCACAAATGAATTTCTATTGCTTTCTCTCAGATCAGAAGGATATTTCACAAGCTATTAAGATTTGTTTAAAAGAAAAAAGTAAATGAGTGAGGTACCAGAATATCTGATAATTTTGAAAGGAAAATTTGGTCCATGAGGCCACACATCTAAGCCTCAAAGGAATGCAAGTTGGAGCAAATACTTGAGTTTCAGCTACCAAGTCACCAAAAAGAAGACTGACTTCTGAATGTGGTCTAGTAAAGTGGTTGGAGATGATTAACTTACAGTCTTTTATGTGTCTTCTGGACTTCCCTGGTGGCTCAGCAGTAAAGAATCTGCCTGCAATGCAGGAAACTAGGTTTGATCCCTGAGTCAGGAAGATTTGCTGGAGAAGGAAATGGCAACTCACTCTAGTATTCTTGCCTGGGAAATCACAAAGACAGAGGAGCCTGGAGGGTTATAGTTCATGTGTGTGTGCTTAGTCTCAGTTGTATCTGACTCTTTGTGACCCCATGGACTGTAGCCCTCTAGGCTCTTCTGTCCCTGAGATTTCCCAGGCAAGAATACTGAAGTGGGTTGCCATTTCCTCCTTCAGGGGATCTTCCTGACCCAGGGATCAAACGGGGTCACAAAAGAGTCAGACATGACTTAGCGACAAAACAACAGACAGCAAACAATGTGTCTTTGGCTGTGTTAGAAACCGACCTATTTGTGGTGGCAGTCCCTGAAAGGTGTCTTCTGAGAGCCCTGTGTGAGCAAATGTAGGGCAGCAATCAGACCTTCTTGGTTAAAAAATAATTTTTTTGATGAACAACCTTCCCTGGCTGACCTTGAGGGGCTGACCATGACCTGATGGGTGAGCACCAGACCATGCATGAAGCTTAGTGAGTGATATTAACCGAATTACGACTCCCCAAGCTCATTTATTGAAGCCCCAGTCTGGGTTCAGTTCCTGGATCAGGAAGATCCTCTGGGGAAGGAAATAGCAACCCACTCCAGTATTCTTGCCTGGAGAATCCCATGGACAGAGGAGTCTGGCAGGCTACAGTCCATGGGATTGCAAGAGTCAGATACAATTTTAGCAACTAAATCACCACCAATCCTTAATATGATAGATTTTGGAGATGGGACCTTTGGAAGTTAATTAGTTTTAGGTGAGATCATGAGGATGAAAGGGAAAGAAAATGAATGGGTGGGACCCTTTCATGAGGGTGGAACCCTCTTAATGAAATTAGTGTCCTTATCAGAAGAGACATGATAGTTTGTTCTCCATCTTTTCTTACCATGTGAAGACATCAAAAGGAGGCAGCTATTGGTAAGCCAGAAAGAGTATTCTCAATAGAATCCTATTATGCTGGCACTCTGACCTTGGACCGCACAGCTTCCTGAACTGTAAGAAATAAATTTCTGTTGTTTAGGATACCCAAGCTGTGGCGTTTATATGACAATCTAGGCTGGCCTAGAGAGTGACCAACTGACTCTATGTGTAATAGCAGAAAATAGACAGCTCCAGAATCACAGTGGATTTCCAAGTTGAGGGCACTACAATGTGAGGCATACCTGCTATGCCCCTTAACCTTTAACCTGGATCCTAACAAAGGCCAGAGCTCTCTGACAAACTTAGAGCTCCAGGAATTTTTAAGTGTTCCAGGTCTACCATCTCCCCAGTATTAGACACGAGGGAGAAAGCCACAACTATTCATGCTCTTGTTAGAGAGATTACGACTTCACTACTGCTAAGTTTAAAGCTGAGATCTGGGTACACAGACGTATGAAGTGTTTTTTAAAGGTGATTCTAAGGTGGTAAGCAGAGAACCAGGGTAATCAGAATCACTAGAGAAGTGATGGCACAGTAGAGAAGCCAGATTTCCTGATTAAATTTTTTTGTCTGCTACTAAATTGCATAGCAAGTTATTTATCTGCTTGATGTCCGCCAGATGCACCTTTTAAAATATGCAGGACACACCATAAGGTTGTCTTTGGGATGAAATAACAGGTAAAGGATTTAGCCTAATGAGCAGCATATTACTAAAGAAATGTTGGTTCTTGATACTACTGACTCAAGATTTCAATATAGATCCACAGGAAGAGATGGCTACATGCTGTCAGGTTCGTTGACGAGGCCCCCTGCCAGATACAGACACTGGGTGAAGTGTCCCCTTTGACATTCTCAAGATTTTTTTGGATATTCAGGACCACAGTTTCCAGTTTATGGGTTATTTGAGTCAATGGAGGCCTTTTTTTTCCCCCCAAAGGGAATGTCTTAATAAAGTAAACTGGACAAGGACAAGGCAATCTCTTCTTAGATTGTTGTTCAGCCACTCAGCCATGTCACACTCTGCAACCCCATGGACTGCCGCACGCCAGGCTTCCCTGTCCTTCAGCATCTCTCAGAGTTTACTCAGACTCATGTCCACTGAGTTGATCATACATCCAACCATCTCATCCTCTGCCTCCCTCAGTCTTTCCCAGTATCAGAGACTTTTCCTATGAGTTGGCTCTTTGCATTAGGTGGCCAAAGAATTAGAGCTTCAGCTTCTGCATCCTCTTGCTGAACAGTCAGTGTTTGCTGGTGTAATGACATCTGTCAAGGAGACAGGAGCTGAGAGTTGATTATCACTCATTAATTATGAAGGCTGCTCCTCTGTATTCATTTATTAATTATGGAAAACCGTTCCTCTATGGAAACTTGCAGGAAAAAGGATGATAAGCACTGATATATTTAGCATCCAAATCTATCAAAACCTCATGCCCCTTCCTAATTAAATGGACCCTGCCAAATTGGTGACCAGAGACTAAACTCTAATCCCACTTTCATCTCTTCTCATCAGAGGTAGCCACTATCCAAATAAATTGTTTATCATATGCAGAATTTTCTATTTCACTTGACTATACATGTGTTCACGTAACAAATAAGTGGTATTATTTTTAATGTTCATGGCATTTTATTTGTTGGCCAAAAAGTTCATTCAGGCTTTTCCATAAGGCAGTATGGAAAAACCCAAACAAACTTTTTGTTCAAGTCAATGTATACCCATATTTGATAGCCAGGCTCAAAGATAGATTCTAGTTTTCTTTGTAGTTGTTCAGTTGCTAAGTTGTGTCTGACTCTTTGTTGCCTTATGAGCTGCTGCACACCAGGCTCCCCTGTCCTTCACTATCTCCCAGAGTTTGCTCAAATTCATGTGTTTTATATTGAGAACTCTATTCAACCATCTCATCCTCTACCACCTTTCTTTTGTCTTCAACCTTTCCCAGAATCAGATTCTTTTCCAATGAGTTGGCTCTTCACATCAAATGGCCAAAGTATTGGAACTTCAACATCAGTCTTACCAATGAATATTCAGGGTTGATTTTCTTTAGGATTTGCTGGTTTGATTTCCTTTGATGTAGTTTTCTTTGCCACCTGGTAAACTCTGCCTGCAAAGCAGGAGACCTGGGTTCAATCCTTGGGTCAGAAAGATCCCCTGGAGAAGGAAATGGCAACCCACTCCAATATTCTTACCTGGAAAATTCTATGGACAGAAGAGCCTGGTGGGCTATAGTGTATGGGGTCTCAAAGAGTTGGACATAATTGAGTGACTAAATACACCAACAAACCATGTCACCTTACCAACTGTGTGAGCAAGCCACCTTGGAAGAGGGTGATCTATCACTAAGAGCCAGTAGATGGTGGTAGCCTGTGACAATATCTGTCTATGATCTCATTCAGACTCTGAGCCAGAACAGTACAGGAATGTCACTCCTGTGCAGCCGACCACAGAAACTGAGGGAAACGATAAAAGCATTGTTTTTCAAGCCACTAAATTCTGGTGTAATAGGTTGTACAGAAAAAGGTTGATATTGATACTACATGGAATCATGTTACTATATATATTTATAAAATGTTTATATATATATATGCGCATTGATTTTTTTCACTCAACATTTTCCCTGTTTTATATTTATTTTGGTTGTTGCTTATATCGATATCTCTGTATCATTCATTTCAACTGTTTCATTGTCTTAGAGCATGATATAATTTATTTTTGTGTTAAAGTGTAGAGGGGGAGTTCCCTGGTGGTAAAGTGATTCCAGGCTTTCACTGCCCTGGCCTGAGTTCAGTTTCTGGGCAGGAAACTGAAATACTGCAAGCCATGTGGAGTAGTCTAAAACAGATTTTTTTTTTAAATAAAAAATTTAAAAAAAAGTTTAGTGAAGCATAAGTTGCTTTGAATTATATGCTGTAGAATAATTGTTTAGTAAAACTCTGGAATCATCATTTTCTTTAGTATATATTCAAAATTGTATATGTTATTACCTTAATAGTGGGATTTATTCATGACCAGTGACTAGTTACCTGTGTCTTTAAATTGAGAGATACTATCAAGTTATTCTCCAAAATATTTGTATGAACCTATATCCCTCAAACAGTGTAACAGTGTTGCCACAAAGCATGTTCCCATCAACAACTGGCGATACTAGACTTTAGTCTTGGCCAATCTACTTTTTATTTATTTATATATTTTTTACTATTTCTATATGTATATTTAATTGACCACTACTGGGTTTATATTCTCTGCATTATAATAGTCAAACATTGTTTAACATCAGACATTCTGTGTAAAATTACAAGCCAAAATCTTACTTCCAATTATTTCATAAAGGAAAAATTTTAAAGCTATGCTTACCACTGCAAAATACTAATAACATCCTTAATGCATCTACACATATAGTATGTTGTACAATGTTGCAAAATATTAGTGTGTTGCAAAATATTGGAAACATTGCTTACAGATCAGCAGTTGAGTGTTAACATCTGAGATAGTGTTGTCTTTTATCGATGCATTATATGCTTGGCTAACACTTATATGTGATTTAGACATTCTATAATGAAAATCAAAATACCCCAATATTGTCATATGAACTTACTGGGATTCTTGGCAGAAAAATCTAAGAATAACTAAAATTAGAAAAAAAAATTCTCCAAGTTTTAACTCCCGTGTAATTGCAAGGAGATTCTGCTAAAAAAGTAATGGCTTTAGGAAGGCTTGACTACTATAAATCAATCAAAAGGAACAAACCTAAGCTCCTATATAGGAAAAGACCATGAACAATGAAGAAAAAAAATTTCAGGTAAAGATGAGGAGTGAGAAGAGCATTAGAGGAAATTCTAGAGTCACTGACCTATAAAAGATAATGGGGCATCTTAATATATCATAATAATATGATAAGGTAAATTTGAGATAAAAAAATTCAATCAAGTAGTTAACAGCATATTTTGGCCACTTAATGCAAAGAAACGACTCATTAGAAAAGACCCTGCTGCTGGGAAAGATTGAAGGCTGGGGGAGAAGGATGAGATGGTTGGATGGTATCACTGACTCAATGGACATGAGTTTGAGCAAGCTTGGGGCAATGGTGAAGGACAAAGGGGCCTGTCATGTTTCAGGGGGGTCCATGGGATCACAAAGAGCTGGACATGACTGAGAGATTGAACTGAACTGAACTGAAGTGACATGCAGCACTGTATACACTTAAGGTATAGAATATCATTATTTGACTTACATACATCATGAAATTATAATCAAAATGTTTGGTGAACATCCATCATCTCATATAGATTCAAAATAAAAGAAAAAGAATTTTCCTTGTGATGAGAACTCTTGGGGTTTACTATCTTAACAGCTTTTTGTGGTGCTAATTATATTCATCATGTTATATTTTCCATCTGTAGTACTTCTATACCTTATAACTGAAAGTTTGTACTTTTCGACTACATTCATCCATTTCCCCTCCCCCTCTGTTAACCACAAATCAAATCTCCTTTTATATGAGTTTGTTGCTTCTTAAGTATAATTGACCTACAATACTATGTTAATTCTTGGTGTACAACATAGTGATTTTCTATATATTTGATAATGATCATCATGTTAATTTGAATTGCTATTTGGTAGCTCAGATGGTAAAGAATTAGCCTTCAGTGCAGTCCCTTGGCTGGGAAGATCCTCTGGAGAAAGAAATGGCTACCCACTCCAGTATTCCTGCTTGGAGAATTCCATGGATGGAGTCACTTGTTGCAAAGAGTCAGACATGACTTAGCAACTAAAACTTTCACTTTTATACAAAGATATTACACTATTATTGACTATATTCTCCACTTTGTATGTAGCTGTGAATCATGTATTTTGTAACTGGAAGTTTGTACCTCTAATCTCCCTCACCTTCTTCTCTTATCCTGCGACCCCAACCCTCTTCTGTATCTGTAGCTCTGCTTCAGTTATATTTGTTCGTTTGTTTTTTAGATTCCACATAAGGATGAAATCATTGAGTATGTGCTTTTATCTTACTTATTTCACTTAACATAATACTCTCTAGATCCACCCATGTTGTTGCAAATGGCGGGATATCTTTCCTAGATGGTTGAGTAATATTCCATTTTGTATGTATACTAGATCTTCTTTATCCATTCATCTATCAATGGGCTCTTAGCTTGCTTTCACATTTTGGTGATTGTAAATAATGCTTCTGTGAACGGTGGGGTGCCTAATATAGTTTCTAATTAGTGTTCTCAGAGTGCAGTTGCTGGATTGTATGTTTTGTTTTTTTAATTTTTTGAGAAAACTTCAGACTGTTTGCAAGTGGTTGAATCAATATACATTGCCACCAACAGTGAACAGAGTTCTCTTTTCTCCATATTTTTCTCCAATATTTATTATTTGTTTCCTTTCAGAGAATAGCCAATCTGACAGATGTAAGACTATATCTTATTATGGTTCTGCTTTGCATTTCTTTGATAGTTAGTGATTTTGAGCACTTTTTCATGTGCCTGTTGGCCATCTGTATATCTACTTTCAAAAATGTCTATTCAGGTCCTCTGCTCACTTATTAATCAGATTGTTTGGCTTTTTGATGTTGAGTTTCATGAGTTTTACGACACTGAGCATTAAAATCAAGTGATGTCTACCAGATAGCATTAGCAGTTTCATGTAGTTTCATATATAGTTTTAAACCACTTGAGATTTCTGTTCTGTGAATACCTTATTCAGACAGATTTTTATTTTTCTTTTAATTTGTTGGGATTTAAAAAATGTTTTGGTGTTATTACACAGCTTTGATTCTAATTAGAATTAGTTAAATTATGTTAAATTGTGATCTAGCATGTGACTAAATTTTGTTATGGTGAAAAAAACAATTAAACCAGAAATAAACAGATTTAGATGTCACTCATGATATAAATTAATTGTGAGTCAGCTAGGCCTTTGCTTTCCATCATCTTCCCTCTGGGATTCATTGCTGAGAAACCTCCATGTGGTCTAAGGTATTTCTGGTCCCCAGAGACAAGAAAGAGAGGAAGCAAACTGAGAAATGGCTGTCAAAGCTCTGACCCAGAAATGACACTCTGCACATGTCAATTTGCAGAGGTCATTGATCAAAGCAAGTTAATGGCCACACAAATTCTAAGTGGGCAAAGAAAGTAACTCCTACCTCGTGTCTGGCAGGAAAAATAGAACAGTTGCTAAAAAAAACCTTAGGGATATATAATCATAGCTAACTGGATAAATATTTTCTCCCTGTCTACTTTTATCACTTTGTTGGTAATTTGTGGACAAAAGATTTTAATAATAATCTCATATAATTTATTAAACTTCCTTGTTAGTTTTTTTTTGAGTGTTTTAAAAGAAATATTCCCTACCCTGAATTCAAATAACATTCTATTATATCTTTAAAATGTTTATAAAGCTTGATTTTTCATAGGTACATCTTTAACTTATAAGGAATTATTTGTTACCACAAATAAAGTCAACATTTTAACTATGGTTCAATTTATATAATATTTTTAATTTAAATATAGTTTATATTTAATATTGTGAAAGTGTAAGTTTCCCATGTTGCTTTCATACCTTGCCACATGATTGCCATGGTATCATGTCACATAACTGCTATTTCTTTTTTGTGGTTAGAATAATCAAGATCTAGTTTCTTAGCAAAGTTGATGTTAAAAGAAATAAGGTTGTTTCTAATCACTGTACTGTGCATTATGTCTCTGGACTGATTTATCTGCTAGGTGCAAGTTTGTGCTGTGAAAATATCTCTTGTATCCACCACTAATTAGCCACTTATAACCTCCATCTTACTCTCTGGTTTTAGAAGTCTCACTGTCTTTTTTGATCCCATATATAAGTGATATCATACAATATTTGCCTTTCTTCTTCTGACCCACTCATTTAGCATAATGTACTCAAATTTCACCCATATTGTCACAAATAGCAAGATTTCCTCCATCTTCATAACTGAATAATATTTTTCTTTATCTATTCATTTGTTGACAGACACTTAGGTTGGTTCTGTATCTAGGCTATTTGTGAATGATGCTACAATAAAACATGCATATACCTCTTGGATATCCTGTTTTTACTCCTTTTGGATATATTCAAAAAGTGGAATATGAATTGCTGGTTCATATTTGTAGTTCTATTTTTAACTTTTTAAAGCACCTCTGTATTGATTTCTGATGAAACGGAGATGGATGTTTTTCTGAAATTCCCTTGTTTTCTTTATAATCCAGCAAATGTTGGCAATTTGATCTCTAGATTCTCTTCCTTTTCTAAACTCAGCTTGGACATCTGGAAGTTCTTGGTTCACATAAGGCTGAAACCTAGTATGCAAGATATTAAGCATGATCTTACTAGCATGGGAGATGAGTGCAACTGTCCAATGATTAGACTATTCTTTGATACTATCCTTCTTGGGAATTGAGATTCTCTTATATCTCAGTTTGTAAAGAATCCACCTGCAATGCAGGAGACCCAAGTTCCATTCCTGGGTTGGGAAGATCTGCTGAAGAAGGGATAGGCTACCCACTCCAGTATTCTTGGGCTTCCCTTGTGGTTCAGCTGGCAACGAATCCGTCTTCAATGTGGGAGACCTGGGTTCAATCACTGGGTTGGGAAGATACCCTGGAGAAGGTAAAGGCTACCAACTCCAGTATTCTGGCCTGGAAAATTATATGGATTATATACTCCATGGGGTCGCAAAGAGTTTGTGACTGAATGACTGAATGGCTTTCACGCTTTTTGGGGAACTGTGACAAGGATTGACTTTTCCCTTCCTGTGGCCAGTGCTGGGTCTTCCAGACTTGCTGATATAAGGAATGCATAATATTGATGGCATCCTCCTTTAGGGATTTGAATAGTTCTGCTGGAGTTTCATCACATTCACCAACTTTTTTAACAGTAGTGCTTCTTAAGGCCCACTAGACTTCATACTCCATAATTTTTGGCTATAGGTGATTAATCACACCATCGGAGTAATCTGGTTCATTATGATCTTTTGTATGGAGCAAAGGAGAAGCCCCAGAAAGACATAGGAGAGGCAAAATTGTGTTTAAAATCTAACTCCTTACCTACAAGAGACGCTCAGAGGACTCAAACAAACTTTGTGCATACCAGGACCCAGAGACCCCACAGAGACTGAGCCAGAACTGTGTTTGAGTGCCTCCTGAGAAGGTACAGGTCAACAGAGGCCTGCTGCAGGGGCAGGGGCTCTGGGTGCAGCAGACCTGGGTATGGCATAAGCTTCTGTGCACTGAGTGACTCAGAGCCTGCCATTATCTTCATTACCTCCACCATAGTTTGGCCTCAGGTCATACAATAGGGAGGGAACACAGCCCCACCCATCAACAAAAATTGGATTAAAGATTTACTGAGCTTGGCCCCACCCATCAGAACAAGACCCAGTATCCCCCTCAGTCAGTCAGTCTCTCCCATCAGAAAACTTCCATAAGCCTCTTATCCTTTTCCATCAAAGGGTAGATAGAATGAAAACCACAATAACAGAAAACTCACCAAACTGATGACACAGACCACACTCTTGTCTAACTCAATGAAACTATGAGCCATACCCTATAGGGCCACACAAGACAGACGGGTCACAGTGGAGCGTTCTGACAAAACGTGGTCCACTGGAGACAGGATTGACAAACCACTTCAATATGCTTGCCTGGAGAACCCCAGGAATAGCATGAAAAGGCAAAAACATAGGACACTGAAAGATGAACTCCACAGATCGGTAGGTGCACAATATGCTATGGGAGATCAGTGGAGAAACAACTCTAGAAAGAATGAACAGATGGAGTCAAAGTAAAACAACACCCAGTTGTGATGTGACTGGTGATGGAAGTAAAGTTCAATGCTGTACAGAGCAATATTGCATAGGAACCTGGAATGTTAGGTCCATGAATCAAGGCAAATTGAAAGGGATTAAAAGGGGATGGCAAGAGTGAGCATCGATGTTTTAGGAATCAGTGAACTAAAATGGACTGAAATGAGTGAATTTAACTCAGATGACCGTTTTATCTACTACCGTGGGCAAGAATCCCTTAGAAGAAATGGAGTAGGCTTCATAGTCAACAAAAGAGTCTGATATGCAGTACTTGGATGCAGTCTCAAAAACTAGAATGATCTCTGTTCATTTCCAAGGCAAACATTTCAACATCACAGTAATCCAAGTCTATGCCCCGACCAGCAATGCTGAAGAAGCTGAACAGTTCTAAGAAGACCTACAAGATCTTATAAAACTAACACCAAAAGAGATGCCCTTTTTGTTATAGTGGGCTAGAATGCAGTGGCCACAGGACTAGAAAAGGTCAGTTTCCATTTCAATCTGAAAGAAAGGCAATGCCAAAGAATGCTCAAACTTCCACACAATTGAGCTCATCTGACACACTAGCAAAGTAATGCTCAAAACTCTCCAAGCCAAATTTCAACAGTACACGAACCATGAAATTCCAGATATTCAAGCTGGATTTAGAAAAGGCAGAGGAACCAGAGATCGAATTGCCAACATCTGCTGAATCATTGAAAAAGCAAAAGAGTTCCAGAAAAACATCTGTTTTATTGACTATGCCAAAGCCTTTGACTGTGTGGATCACAATAAACTGTGGAAAATTCTTCAAGAGATGAGATTAACAGACCACCTGACCTGCCCCCTGAGAAATCTGTATGCAAGTCAATAAACACAGTTAGAACTGGACATGGAACAACAGACTGGTTCCAAATAAGGAAAGGCATATGTCAAGCCTTTATATTGTCACCGTGCTTATTTAAATTATATGCAGAGTATATCGTTCAAAATGTTGGGCTGTATGAAGTACAAGCTGAAATTGAGATTGTTGGGAGAAATATCCTTAACCTCAGATATGAAGATGAAACCACCTGTATAACTCAACATTCAGAACACTAAGATCATGGCATTTGGTCACATCACTTCATGGCAACTAGATGGGGAAACAGTGGAAACAGTGGCTGACTTTAATTTTGGGGGCTCCAAAATTATGGAAGATGGTGACTGCAGCCCTGAAATTAAAAGACACTTCTTCCTTGGAAGGAAAGTTATGACCAACCTAGACAGCATATTAAAAGGCAGAGACATTACTTTGCCAACAATGCTCCATCTAGTCAAAGCTATGGTTTTTTCAGTAGTCATGTATGGATATGAGAATTGGACTATAAAGAAAGCTGAGCTCCAAAGAATTGATGGTTTTGAACTGTGGCATAGGAGAAAACTCTTGAGAGTCCCTTGGACTGCAAGGAGATCCAACCAGTCAATTGTTAAGGAAATCAGTCCTGAATATTTATTGGTAGGACTGATTCTGAAGCTGAAATTCCAATACTTTGGCTACCCGATGCAAAGAACTGACTCATTGAAATGACCCTGATCCTGGGAAAGATTGAAGGCAGGAGGAGAACAGGATGACAGAGGATAGGATGGTTAGATAGTATCACCAGCTGGATGGATGTGAGTCTGAGTAAACTCTGGGAGTTATGTTTTAGAATAATTTATTCAGTTTAATATTCATACTTCAAAGTTGGAATAAAGAAAAATATGAGATAAAAAGTGCTCTGTTCAGTTGTTCCTACTAATTGATAATTTGTATATTCAAGAAAATTTTTATAAGTTAGAAGAAACAAGGGCAAATTTCAGATAAGAAAGAAGTCCTTATAATTATTATCTTTTTTTATGATAAGGTAAGCCATACATTAGACATGTTTGATTTTCTATTGTGTTCAGTAACTTCTTAATTAAGTAACCTTAAAATAAATCCAAATTAGTAATAGAAACTTTTTTTAACAATTTTTTAATACCATAAGTGCTAAGATAAGGAATAATTATCTTACTTTAATTAACCTGTCAATGATAGACAAACCATACAATTTTAACAATCTTCTGTTATCAGCAAACTTAGCATTATTGAAACAAAGAAATAATTAACCTTAGCTTTTCACTTCAAAAATGTGAACTATGGACTGCTTCTGATAGTCATCTAGAAATCTTTATAATTTGATTCAGTTAAAAAGATAAGAAAGATTAGACTCCAATTACATCACTTTAGAGATTGTCTCTTCTTTCAGCATCAGGTGTTTCTCTCAGATTTGCCTTTATCATTTTCCTTACCCTCTAATTCCTTTCTCTCTCTCTCTCTCTCTCTCTTTTTTACTTCTTTCCCTCCCCATTCCAACAATTGTTTGCTGAGCACATCTGACTGTCAGATGTTGTCTCTGGTTGTTATATACAAAGATGAAACCCTGGACACTTACCTTCAGACTAACAGGACATGCCTGTTTGTGTGTGTGCATTCATGCTAAGTTTATTCAGTCATGTCTGACTCTTTGTGACCCTATGGACTGTAGCCCACCAGGCTTCTCTGTCTATGGGCTTCTCCAGGCAAGAA
The DNA here is from genome assembly GCA_007570785.1 of Antilocapra americana. Taxonomy (NCBI): domain Eukaryota; kingdom Metazoa; phylum Chordata; class Mammalia; order Artiodactyla; family Antilocapridae; genus Antilocapra; species Antilocapra americana. The sequence goes on along the minus strand of ML661338.1, from coordinate 33,811,386 downwards.
TACTGGAGCAGGTTTCCATTTCCTTCTCCAATGGAATCTTCCCTGTCCAGGGGTCAAACCAGCGTCTCCCATGTCTTCTGCATTGGCAGGTTCTTTACCACCAGCGCTACCTGGGAAGCCCCTATCAGGACACCGGCCTTCAAATAAATAACTGCAGCATAATGTGAATATCATTCTATTTATTTTCCATACTCTATTTTTTATTCATTAGCTTCCTTTTGACTAGGAAGATTCGTGATTTCAGTTTTGTTAACTTGTATAGCATTTATCCTTAGGAATGGGTGAAACATTTATTGTAAGTTATGTGTTCTGTGCTGTGCAAGTCATGTCCGACTCTTTGTGACCCTAAGGACTGTAGCCCACCAGACTCTTCAGTCCAGGGGATTCTCCAGGCAAGAATATTGCAGTATTGCTTCATTATTAAACCTGAATTAAAGCCTGATTTTCCGTGATTTTTTTTTTCATCTTTCCCAAGTTAGAAAAAAGAAAAAAAGGCTGGATTTATATCTTTACTATATGCAATCTATAAAACACAAATAAAAGCCTACTACTGTAGGCAATAATTATGTCAAAGTGCATTTCGTTTCATTTTATGATGGACTGCCAACTTCCCATTAAAAGGCAAATCTTGTATTTTGAAAGGTCAAATAGGATGATATTTAAAAAGTATCTTGGCAGGTTCAATTTAGAATGCAGAATATATTCAATAGAAGACCAATCTCTACCTTATTGAATTGTACTTAAAGAGAAATTAGGCCCATTTTTAGCCCTTTTAAGTTCCTAAATTGCTATACCATTGCAATTTGTGAATTTGCACAAAACTGTTTTATTTTTTTAAGCTTTTTAGTCTATATTAGAATAGCCCATTAACAATGTTGTGATAGTTTCAGGTGGACCGCAAAGTGCACAAGACAGTTTCCTAAAAAAATGTGCTTAAAATTCATAATGATAATAAATTCTACAAACACATTAAAAATGAAACAATATGAAAAATGGTAAACAAAAAAGTAAGCGTTAAAATAGTAACTATAGGGTAAACATATATGCAGGTAGATATACATGAATGGTTATACTCAGTTTGCACATAAAAATAAAATTACATTAAAAGGAATTTAGGTTTCATTGACTTACTCTGCCATAATTTGTACTCATCTTTTACCTCTTATAAGGTGTCCCAGGAGAAAGTTTTCTAGTGTCTTCTATTGATATCCAGTAGAAGCTGCTTTTGTGGAAAAATGGGAGCAAACAATCTGCGTCATACTGTTGCTGTCTCTCTTTCCCAACATTTTATATAAAACAACTCAGAAAAATGAGTACTAACACTGAGGGCATACTGACTCATCTTCCATGTAATAAATGCTTACAATTTTAATATCAAAATAAGTCTACTTTTTACATGTAAGTTTATGAATAGGAAACTGTTGAAGAAATGTACAACAGTTATCTCTGAGTGCAAAATATTACAAATTATTCCTTTTTATTTTCTTTATTTTTAAATATTTTCTACAATGAACATATTTTTAAAGAGAAGTGTAACAAAATCTATTTATGAATTTAAATTACATGAAACTCAGCAATGACTAATAATAAAATGATCCATTTCTTGTAGTTTATTGAGCGTTAGTCAAAGACCTACTGCACTTGCTCAAATCTAATATTGATGGGGAGGAAAAAAGAATCTAAATAAAATCAATCCTTCATTTTTAAAAATTTTGCCTTGAAACATTGGACAGTTCACTAATTCTACTGTTTGAATTGTGTTTACTCTTCAAGGCATGGCATGTTGTGAAAATGTAAAGTATTCAGCTTTTTTATGTTAATAGAAATGCTGATTATTTGTTAATATATGTTTTTTCATGTGGATAAAGGGATAGAGATATATTCCTAAACACAGCTGCCGTAAAGTGTGATGAGTGCGATGATTGCCTGGCATCAAGAAAACATTGTAAAGGAGCTAATTAATTTGAAGGTCTAGGAAGGGGTCCTAAGAAAATAAAATGAGGTCTAAAATGTGGAAAGGAGTTAGTCTCGATTAGGGAGGAGTGGAATAATTTGGAATGGAAAATGACACTATTACATGATATATTATATAGTAAACATATATATATGATAGGTTTATTTTATATAAATTGTATATTATAAAATATAACATGTATTATATAGTAAACATATATATAGGTTTATTTTATATAAAGTATATTTTATATATATAAATAAACTTTATATATATATATACATAACCTATAAAATAGGTTTCCCATGTGGCACAGGTAAAGGACCTACCTGCCAGTGCAGGAGACACAAAACGTAATAGATTGATCCCTGTGTCAGGAAGATCCTACAGAGTAGGAAATGGCAACCCACTCTACTATTCTTGCCTGGAAAATCCCATGGACAGAGGAGCCTTTTGGCCTACAGTCCAAGGGGTCACAAAGAGTGGAACATGACTGAGCAACTAAGGACACACACACACACAAATACACATACACACAGAGATATATATATATAATATATATACATATATACAAAATGCGAAGAAATAGTCTCAACTGAAACCAAAGGGTTAGAAGAATTTCTTGAATGGAATATACTATTCACAACTGAGGATATCTCACTAACTTTATTCAACAAACATTTGATAATTTATATGTACCATATGCTTTACAAGGTAGTATAATAATCCTATTGTTTATAGAAAATACTTTCCTATTATATTTCTGCTTCTTCCCTAATTGCCAGATGATCTGTACTATATGTTTATAACTCTATTTAAGGACATGTTGGTATGAGTGCTTGTGTTTTTGTAGATGTGTTATAAGAAGGATGGCATTCTTGCTTACTTCTTCACTCTTTAATTCTCAAGGTCCTTCATTGTGTATTTTTCACCAGACAAATATATTAGTGGTACCTAATGTGCCATTTCTTTTTTTGTATGTGTAGTAATGTTAAGCAGTATATGATTTAAGGCAAAGTGATACTAGTTCCTATTGTTTCTATTTTCTATTAAGGCAAAATTATGTGAACATTAGCCACAGAAATATTATTTACCACAACCTGCTAACTCCTACCAAATGGCAAAGTGTTAACTAATATAAATGTTTGGGAGCATGGCTAATGACTGATTTCTAGCCTTGCATCCCCAGGAAACAAATGCAACTTAGTTTTGCATTCTCCTGACTTTAGAACTACTGGAGGCATATTTATCTTGATAATTGATAGCAAAGATAGAACTAAATAAGAAGGATATTTCTTAACAGGTTTTCTTATAAATGATGAGACAAAAACAAGTCATCCATTTCACTTGCCTGAAAATACCTCTCTGTTTTTTTTAAAGAACCTTGTAACCCTAAAGAGATGAAACTATATGCAAAGTATGATTTAATTTTTTTTAAAAAAATTCTATGTTTTAAAAATCCACATGGTACTTCACCAATGCAAGATATATTAACTCTTTAATACAGTAGGGCAATATTTAATATACTGAAGAACTTAATTTAATAGGACCCCAGGAGCCTGAGAGAAACTTACACAGTGGGAGAATCTCGCTCATTAATTTCCATGATGCAGCACCCAAAGGTATTGAATTTTAAATGAATTCACGAACATAATAAATCATCCTGACTGTCAAGTGAAATATAATTTGTAAAAAATTTATTACCCATGATTATCATGTATTAATCATAAGATTTAAAAATCTAAGCAAATGTTATACTCCTAGTTGGATAAATACTCTAGATTGCAAGGAGTATTTAATGCATTTTGACATCAAGCTGGTCATGCAGAGTTTATATTTCTAATGAACACCGTCTTAGTCTTTGATAGCTCATCCTCTTCTTGTCAAGGTACTGAACCCATCTGTAATAATGTCACATATATCCTTGTGCTTTGACTTCTAAATCCATGCATTCATCTCTTTCTAAATGCTCATATATCTCCCATGAATGATCCAATGCCTCAGTGTCATTTTGGAGATGATGGCAAACAACATAGATTCAGCAAGAACGGTTTGTGGCTGCAAAGCCTCCCAAAGTCTCTAAAAATCAGCTTAGAGGTTTATGGCTGCCTTTCATTGCAGCTATACAACTCAATGAAACATTAATGTTTTTACTTTTGTCTTGAACAAGATAGGCTGTTTCCATATGTGAAAGTGTTTCTCTTGAAGTACTCTGCATATAAATTAAATAAGCAGGGTGACAATATGCAGCCTTGACATACTCTTTTCCCCATTTAGAACCAGTCTGTCATTCCATGTCCAGTTCTAACTGTTGCTTTCTGACCTGCATAAAGATTTCTCAAGAGGCAGGTCAGGTGGCCTGGTATTCCCATCTCTTGAAGAATTGTCCACAGATTGTTGTGATCCACGCAGTCAATGGCTTTGACATAGTCCATAAAGCAGAAGTAAATGATTTTCTGGAACTCTCTTGCTTTTTCAATGATCCCATGGATGTTGACAATTTGATCTTTGGTTCCTCTGCCTTTTCTAAATCCAGCTTGAACATCTGGAAGTTCACAGTTCATTTACTACTGAAGCCTGGCTTGGAGAATTTGGGGCATTACTTTGCTAGGGTGTGAGATGAGTGCAATTATGTGGTAGCTTGAGCATTCTTTGGCATTACCTTTCTTTGGGATTGAAAACTGACCTTTTCCAGTCCTGTGGCCACTGCTTAGTTTTCCATATTTGCTGGCATATTGAGTGCAGCACTTTGATTGCATCATCTTTTAGAATTTGAAATAACTCAACAAGAGTTCCATCACCTCCACTAGCTTTGTTCATAGTGATGCTTCCTAAGGCCCATTTGACTTCACATTCCAGAAGTCTGGTTCTAGGTGAGTGATCACTCTATCTTGATTTTCTCGGTCATGAATATCTTTTTTTTATAGTTCATCTGTGTATTCTTACCACCTCCTCTTACTATCTTCTGCTTCTGTTAGATCAATACCGTTTCTGTCCTTTATTGTGCTCATCTTTGCTTGAAATGTTGCCTTGATATCTCTAATTTTCTTGAAGAGATCTCTAGTCTTTCCTATTCTATTGTTTTTCTCTACTTCTTTGTATTGATCACTGAGGACGGCTTTCTTATCTCTCCTTGCTATTCTTTGAAACTCTTCATTCAAATAAGTGTATCTTTCCGTTTAGCTTCTCCGTTTCTTTTAGCTTCTCCTTTTCTCAGCTGCTTGTAAGGCCTCCTCAGACAACCATTTTGCCTTTTGCATTTCTTTTTCTTTGGGATGTACTTGATCCCTGCTTTCTCCAGAATGTCACAAACCTCCATCCATAGTTCTTCAGGCACTCTGTCTATAAGATCTAATGCCTTTATCTAGTTCTCACTTCCACTGTGTAATCATAAGGGATTTCATTTAGGTCATCCCTGAATGGTCTAGTGGTTTTCCATACTTTCTTCAAAGTCTGAATTTGGCAATAAGTTCATGATCTGAGCCACAATCAGCTCCTGGTCTTGTTTTTGCTGACTATATAGAGCTTCTCCATCTTTGACTGCAAATATAATCAATACAATTATAAGTCACATAGAGATTATTTAAAGTGTATGGAGGAATGTGCCTGGATTGTTTGCAAATATTATTCCTTTTTATATAAGTGATTTGAATATTTTCAGATTTTACTAACTGCCAGGCTTCCCAGAACAAAGAGACTACTTACCATACTTTGAAGGTCACACACATTTAAGTTTCTTCATAATGTTGGTTCCCTGAGCTTTCATTTATTTATTTTTAATCAACACAGATATTTGTAACTAATGTCTTTCTAGTTGCATAAGTTGCTGAAAAGGAAATGAAAATTACCCTAAATATTTCAACTAATATAACATGTTATTGTAAGCTTAAAATTTATTTTATAAAATAAAAACTAGAAATCACCCCTCCCACTTAACTATATTCTTATATTAATATGTGTTATTTATTTTTAAGTTCATAACAGCTTTCCACAGCAAATATTAGAAAGGATTTGAGTTATAGAATACTCTTGTGATGTGATCATTTCATAAAATGTTAGAGATATATGGCATACTTTTAATTAGATTTTTATAGTGCATCTTCAAAGCTAACACTTGCCTATTTAAGAACAATGGATTAGATGTTATGAATGACCATATAAAAGCTAAAGAAACTTTAATAATAAGATCTGTTTGGTAATAATAATCCATTCAGTTCTGCTTAGCATATAAAATAAATAACATTTATCAAAATGATTGCTATAAATTAATAAGCTATTTTCAGAGAGTTCATGCTACTTTGCTATCCTAAGGTTGGCATTTGTTATACAAAAATATTTTATAAAATGTATATATTTTTTAGAATGATTTTTAGCTGAGATCATATGAAACTACATTCAATATATTTTTAATTTTTTTCTAATAACACTGAGAAGCAGGAATAATGCACCACCTAGATGTTCAGTGAAGAAAGGTATGCATACAATTACTTTATATAATTTAGCTTAAAATATATTTGAAATGTACATTTCTAATACACATCTTAAAACCTTAAGAAGGAGGACCTTAGTTAATCATGTAAATTAAGAATTTTATTCTTAAATGCACCTCATGCTGTGAATACTTTCTAACTGATATAACTATTAACCACTATAATTTTTAAAATGTTTTTATTCAACAGATAGTGATAAAAATAGATTTTATGACCAAATGCATTGCAAACTAAAACTGATTACCTGCTCATCTTTGATCTAGAATTTTGATTCAAAGTTTGAAATTCATGATTTTATGAGCTATAATCATTTAAACAAGCACTTAATTTGCAAGTACATTTTTGTCACCAAATTTAAGTTCCTTATAACATCTAAATTTCTCATTTTTCTCTCAGTCCCTCTAATTCTTCCTACCATCCATTTTAAGAAAATCACAGGCTTCCCTGGTGGCTCAGACAGTAAAGAATCTGCCGGCAAAGCAGGAGCCACAGGTTAGATTCCTGGGTTGAGAAGATTCCCTGCAGAAGGGAATGGCTATCCACTCCAGTATTCTTGCTGAGATAATCCCATGGACAGAGGAGCCTGGAGGGCTACAGTTCACAGGGTCGCAAAGACTCGGACACGACTGAGCAACCAACACGACTACTACACTGTTAGTGATGGAATAAGGTAAGAGAAAAAATACTAAGTGAAATCATTCATTTTCTGCTGTTCTTCATGCTTAAAGATATAAACCGTGTGTGCATGCTAAGTCTCTTCAGTTCAATCCCTGGGTTGGGAAAATCTGAAGAAGGAAATGGCAACCCACTAGAGTATTCTTGCCTGGAAAATCCCATGGATGGAGGAACCTGGTAGGCTACAGTCCATGGGGTCGCAAAGAGTCGGACACGACTGAACGACTTCACTTCTTCGTCATCACTTCATTGTTCTTTTGTGCTTAGTAATATTTTCTTAGGTCATTTCCTTGCATTAAATAGAAAAGTCAATTTATCTGTTCTGTGGACATAACTATGGCAAGTTTTTAATTTCTGTAGACATATCATTCAGCTTATTTTTGTCTTTTTCCCCCCTTATACCAACTTTTCTGATGATCATTATTATATCAAAATAGTTTACCTGAACTTTGAAGAATTTGGAGCTTATAAATATTCTTCATAGATTCATAAAGCTCACAGTTTTTTAAGTGTGACTGTGTGTTTGTGCATGCATGTGTGTGTTTAGTGGTTTAATATGAAAGCTGGATTTCTGGGATGTTGTGGTAATGTTTCCTTCTATCACTTTTATGTGGACTTTGTCTTTCTGTCCTTTCTACTATTCCTCATATTTCTAGTCTACTCCCAGAAATGTCTTCTCAGTTTGAGACCCTGTAATTGAAGGTATCTCTGGATCTCTAGAAGCTCATTTTCTTGGATTCATAAGTACTAGTCCATTCCAGTCCCTCTAAACTACCATCAGCCACTTGTCTTCAATTTCTTTCAGAAGGTATAAAACCTTCTCCAGTTCAATTGCTAGTCCTAATTTGCCCTGTGGCTCTCTATTGAATACCAGATAGCTATTTTGGGGGTCTCTTATTCTTAGGTTTGTCAGCTAATCCATTGCTTTCCATACTTTTTCCACACAGTCTTATTTTTGCTGATTTTTTTGATTGTTGAAAATTTGTTATCACCAACATCTCTTTTATAGTTTGTAAGGATACCATCCTACCTAGTTTTGTTGAAAATTTTGTCATTGAGATCATGCTGCTGTTGTGGGCTTGCTCTATTTTTGTGAAGAGATTCAAATATTAGTATCTATGATTATTTTGTATTTATCTAATCAGAATTACTCATTTGCTGTACATTATAATGTTAAAAACAAGTAAAATGTCCTTTATCTCCACAGATAGATAAAAGCTTAAACTAAATAATAATGAAAGCTGGATGTTATTTTTTTATATTTATGTCCATTAGATTGTTATTAGATTTATTTCACCTTGTGAAGATAGGATATATGGAATTTAAACAATTATTCTTTCAGTATCACTGTCTTTAAGCATTGATAGTTTAGAATGTAAATGAATGTAGAAATGTTTGCAAACATAATAAAGTACTAATAATATGTGCATTCAAGCATGCATGCTCAGTGGCTACAGTCGTGTTTGACTCTTTGCGACCCAGTGGACCATAATCCTCCAGGCTCCTATGTCCATGGGATTCTCCAGGCATGAATACTGGGGTGGGTAGCCATGCTCCCCTCCAGGGGATCTTCACCACAAAGGGATCAAGCCCGCCTCTCCCACATTGCAGGTGGATTCATTACCACTGAGCTACTGGAGAAGCCCAGTCTGTACAGTCCAGGGGTTAATTCCTTTGCCACTTTCTGTTTCTTCCAAAATGAAGTCTTAATATTTCAATCACCATTATCATGAAAATTTAGTTCTTTTGAAACACATTTTCTAGCCTTAAAAATATTTTTTCACTTATTTTAATTCTATCATTTCTAGAATTTTTCTTATAATATGCACTAAATATAAAATATTAATTTTTCTCATTTAACTTCACCTTAGATCAAATTAACTGACAGCATCTGACCATGTTTTGTACATAATTTCAAGCAGATCCTTCTCTCTCCACTTGACTATGACAAGAACCACAGTTTTTGCTATACATATTGATAATACAAAAAGGAAGAAATTAAATAAGATCTGTAAACTATCAGACCAGAGCTTTTTCACTTGTCATTTATATTCCTGGTTATGCATAGATCATCTGCTTCACAAATGGGAAAGAATTAAGCTATTGAACTTGATATAATTGTCATGATTTAAACTGAAATCATGAACAAGAAGAAAATTTTAGTTTTTAAAAATGTGTTGAACGGAAATAGAAAAATAATATAAACTGTTAAAACACTTTTGTCAATAACAGTGATATTGAAAACTTATATTTTAAAATTCATAGATATTACTATTTGAGAGGAATGAAGAGTTCACCTGAATGCATCTTTCATAAATTGTATAAATATTAAAAGGATACTTTCTATGTGTCATGCTCTCCACTGGTATGGAGAATACCAAAATAATATGAAAATTCTTGTCTTCAAAGAACTCGCAGTCTAGTTTGGAGACAAAGCAGTGATATGATATGAAAAATGCAAAAATAAAAGAAGTACACAGCATTAACGAAAAATCACCAAACTCTTCCTGTGAATATAAGAAAATGTAGATATTTCTTCACAAAGGATGTGAAATTTAAACAAAGGAGAACTTTGTTAATTGATTAATGGGAGACCACATCTAAGTGACAACTAATTTTGTAGCCCAAAATAGTTTAAAAGAAAAATGCTCCAACTATCATCAGTCTCGCTGCAAATGGAGTGAGAAAGTATTTTTTGTATCCATTTTATGGATTTTCTGTGGATGGGACACTGAATTATTTTGGAAGATTGGAGTCAGATGCATATGGAGAACTAGAGAGTAATCAGATGATAAATGTTTCTTAAAGAATGTTTATTTAATATTTCTATCCAGCAAGCAAAGACCTACATCATTCATTCACTTGGCAAATATCTTTTGAATACTTGCTTTGTGTTCCTCTAGGTCTTCAGTTTATACCAGAAAAAGATAGAGAAGACAGAGATCTGTGTTCTCATGAAACTTGAATTTATGGGCAAATATAAAATATCATTAAAAATAATAAGTAAATATGCAGGAAACATGAGTTCAGTCCCTGGGTTGGGAAGGTACCCTGGAGGAGGAAATGGCAATTTACTCCAGTATTCTTGCCCAGAAAATTCCATGGACAGAAGAGTCTTGTGGGCTATAGTCCATGGGATAAAAAGGGTTGAACAAGACTGAGCATGAAGACAAGAAGAAATATCTGGCATACCAGGAAAAGATAAGTATTATAGGAAAGAAAAAATGTACAGCAGAGTCGGGGAGATCAGGAGTCTGCAAAATGGAATCAGGGAATTGGTTGCAGAATTAAATATGACCTGTCACATTTAAAACATAAAAGTTCCAACAAGAAGAAAGAGCATGGTAAGCTGATACCCAATCATTTTAGGCAAAGAGAAGAGCTGAGGGAATATGGCTGGAGCGAACATTTGCAAGTTGAAACAAATGTAGTCCACTGAAATATTTAAGGAAGATGTTAGATCATGGTTCAAATGTGCTTACAAATACATTATTAATTGATTCTTCTCATTTGTTTTATGTTTAGAGAGTTTTTTTTTTTTTCAGAAAGAAGGCACTATGCATCTAAGGATAATGTTTTGAAGACTTGCTTATTAAGCATTTACTACCAAATTCAAACTCCACTCATTTTGTTGTGCAGCAGGATAAAATTTAGAACAGACCTCTGCATGACAATCACCTCAAAACAAATGAAGGATAGCTGTAGCAAATATATAGCAAAGGATAGCAAAGATATACAAATTTTTAAAATAAGAATGCTTACATGGAATAGAAAGGTACCTTATATCTTCTTCAGTTATCTGTGATGTAGTAATACATTTCAGCTATTTTACATAGCTTGTGATCTATGGAGTGCTTTTGTTTTATAAATATAATAAGGATTAAATTACTACCTTGTGCAAAAGACTGATGTTCCATCAAGAAATATGTATACCTCAATTATGCCCCATTTGGAGAACTACATGCTTCTTCATTTATATAAATATGTTATGATTCTTAGGCTACTATCAAATAATAGTTAAATTCTTTTGAATATTTTTATCATTCCCAGCTACTGAAAGAAGAAAACCAAAAACAGTGAAAATGAAATTTCATAACTTCTAAGTGATATCAGTGGTCGTCACTTTTGTCTACCAAAATATCTGTTCTCTAGTATATGCTCCTTAAGAGAAACCCAGCACAGATATTGACTATTAATCAGCTGTATTCACTACCAGCAAGTTAAAACATTGCATTTCCTAGTTTCCCACATTGACAACTATGTCCATATGACTATATTAGGATGAATAAGATGTTTCTTGAAAAAAGAGAGTGTGTTCCTCCTGTCCTCAAGACTAGACTTGAGTGCAGATGCCATGCCCAAAATTCCAATTTTCATCCTGGTCCATGAAGGCAGAGTTTATCATCTAAGAAGGAGAGTGAGGAGAGCTGAAAACTTCAAAAAAATGAAAGATGTATGTTTGGACTCCCAAAGAGCTAACTGATTGGAAAAGACCCTGATGCTGGGAAAGATTGAGGGCAAGAGGAGAGGGGGATGACAGAGGATGAGATGGTTAGATGACATCAGTGACTCAGTGGACATGAGTTTAAGCAAATTCCAGGAGATAGTGAAGGACAGGCTACCCTGGTGTGCTACAGTCCACAGAATCATGAAGAATCGGACACGACTCAGTGACCGTACAGTAACAAGTACTAATAGATGAATTTAGACTATGTAATAAATCCTATGGGCTTTCAAATGCACAGGATTATTTAAACCAAATTAAAATACTGGTGGGGTTTACCAGTAGCTCAACTGGTAAGCAATCCGCCTGCAATTCAGGAGAACCTGGTTTGATTCCTTGGTCAGGAAGATCCACTGGAGAAGGGAAAGGCTACCCACTCCAGTACTCTTGGGTTTTTCGTGAGGCTCAGCTGATAAAACAATCTGCCTGCAATGCGAGAGACCTGAGTTTGATCCCTGGGTTGGGAAGGTCCCCAGGGAAGCCCAGGAACACTGGAGTGGGTAGCCATTCACTTTTCCAGGGGACCTTCCCAACCCAGAAGTTCTTTCCGCCTAAATTTGATAAATTGAATAGTGTGTAAGCCCCTTTGATTTACCTTCAAAATTCTGATTGCTGCCAATATTATAGTGTATAGTCCATGGGGTCACAAAGACTCGGACACAAGTGAGCGACTTTCACCTAATTATTGATTATTGGTTTAGTATTTTGCATACATTACGTTAGAAATAATCGACTAAATTAGGAAATCCTCAAGCGTTCATAATGAGAGAAAGCAAGGCAGTAATCAGAAATTCCCTCTTGCCTAGACAGTTCAAGATACCTAGTTGGCATTAACAACAACTATCAAGTTACTGGGCCTTTCTTTTTGAGAAAATGTAGGTGAAAATTGTATCCTTGCTTCAGGCCGACGTATTTTCTAGGGCACCTCTCTCTGCAGCTAGTATCAGAGATACCACTAATGATCATGGATCAATGACATTGAGTGATATGTGGCATTGTAAGGAGAATGACAGTTGTCCAGGCTTAAGAGTATAGACAAACAGTTTTGAAGGTAAACCAAAGGGGTTTACACACTATTCATTTCATCAAATTCTGGAGGAAAGATGCTTAAAGAGTGCACTCACCAGACTACTGCGGTTTCAAGAGTATTAAATATCATTTAGACAGCAGAGGTTAACTGAGCTTCTTTCTGTGAAACAGAAAAGGGTCATTTGACCAATTGAGTGAGGACAGAACTTCACGTGTTCATTGATATCTTGTTATTCTCTCCTTTAAAAGGCAAGAAGGTAACACTTAGGTTTTGAGTGAAACAACATGAGTAATTTTCATGAATAAGTTGTGGCTAGAAGTGATTTGTTTCATAACTGGAGCAAAGTTAACTTGTGATGAAAGACCTTCTGGATTTCTCTTCTAATGGTATGATCATTGCATAAGATTTTTTGCTATTGTAGAGGTGATGTAGCCACAAAATCCAAACAGCATGAATCACTGGGTCACTGAATCACTGCCTGGAAGACAGTTGTCCTGGGAGGTAACCTAAAATTTTTGAGCATAAAATGTATATTTTGTTGTGGGAGACCAGTGAAATGTGGGGATAATTTTTTTAAAGACAATTTTTAGATTAAATTGAAAGGAGTTATAAAAAATTTCCATCCCCCATTCTTTCCCCCACATCATCAATATCCCCCACAGGAATGGTACATTTCTTTTTTGTTTGTTACAATGAATGGACCTCAGTGACATATAATCAGCCAAGTCCATACTTTAACTTTAGGCCAGGTAGTTTTATTATTATTTAATTTTTATTGCTTTGCAATATGGGATAGTTTTTCAAGGGAGATTAACCTACAATTGCAAGTCTCTGAGGATCTTTCAAACTAGTAAATATTGCTTATTTTAAAACCACATAACTCTAAATAGCTTCATACCACAAAAGTGCTAATGCAGTAACACAACACACACACACACACACACACAAACACAGGTTTTCAGAACTGATGCTATTAGAGGCAGGAGGTATTGTAGTTTTCTGGTTTTATGCCAGAAACTATAAAATGAGTAACAAGAGTGTAATGATTAAATTCATTTTAATGCTACTCTCTAGTCAAGTCCAAGTATTTCGTAGTCTATACTCATCATGAATTATTCTGAGCTATTCTATCCAGTTTAGCTTGAAGATCCACAATGAGATCAAATGTCAACATTTAAATAGTGTAATACTAAAAGGTCAATATTCTGATATTCTGAATTTGATTATAAATTTCCTCCTATTATCAGATTTTCAAGCAGAAATCAAATATACAATCGATCTTGTAGGTAAAAATCCAAAAGAGATAAAAATCAACATGCTTAAATAATAATATATCGAAATCAAAGTCCAAAATGAAATGTTTGCCTTGTAAATTAAATAAAAGTCAAAAAAAGTAATTTCCAAAATTAATCCTCCTCAGAGTTTTAGCCTGGTTAGTCTAAGCTGGGATGGGGGATAGTGTGCCTCAGTTTCTAAGTGGACTTATTTCTTTCAAAGAACCTGAATTGTCTTCCAATGAAGTATCTCTGATGTTTCTTGGGTGCCAAGAGTTCTGTTCTTTCAGTGTTAAAGCTCTTCAGTGTTTCATTTCTTAAAGAGTCCAAAGTAATGATAGGTTATACAAAAGCGTAACAAGGTGCCTGCATCAACCAAACTTAGAAAACAGCCAAAGGCCGAGTAAAAGCAGTCACTTCAAGCTTTCTCAGGATTGAGGACCAAGAGGTACCAAGAGGATAGCTGATGTTTAGTAACAGTTAATGGGAAAAGGACAGATGGAGAAAATCGTGGTCACACATTCACCAGGATGGCATTCCACCTCTGCTGTTTCAAGAGTCCATTACTTTAACTTTCCATTACACAGTGGAACTATGATGACCATAGCTGAAGGTTCATCTCAAAAGGTGGTGTCTTAAAAACAGCACCTGAGAAATGTCAGTATTCTTACAAATTTGAGAAATTGGCCATGGCAGTCACTTGAGAAGACTTCCTTTTCTATTTATGTGAACCCTCTTAATTTCCAGGTTTCTTTTGTGTTTCTCATTCAAAATGTTCCAGTACTCAATTAATTGTGGATACTCTATGGTGTCAGCTTCAGAACTCACTTGTAAGTATTCATTTTCATTTCTAGGACACGATTAGGTTTCTCTTATGACATGAGCCTCCTCAGAACATATTCTCCGTCACCTCAACTTCATTTCAGTTGGAGAAAGACCTGCAGGACTCCCGCCATTTGGTATTATTATTGATGTCTCTGGGTCAGGTGAAGACCAAGACCAGGACTTTGTGGTCAAATACTGTCTCTGCTCCGGTTTTAATACTCTAGGCTTTGAATCTGTTTCATTTTACTTTATTTTATTTGCTATAATTTTCTCTTTGTTTCTTACATCATTCTTCCATCTCTATCTTCAAGTGCTTCTCTTATCCTTGAAGGCAACTCAGTCCAAGTGGTACAATTTAACAGGCTTAATGCAGCCCCTATCATTCTCTGACATATGTAAGTAGAGTTGATATCATTTGTTTAGTTTAGTTAGTTAGAAGCCTTCTTTCCCTATGCTTTTAATTTTCTCCCTGGCTTAGCCATTTATTTATCTAAATTTTCCTCAGTCAGCAATTTCAGAGGTTGTAAAATTATCTGTTGCTCAAACAAATTTTATTGATACACATTTACCTGAATTGGATAAACCCATTGAGGTGGTATTTCCCCATCAAACTGATTTCTTAACTATACTGGGACAACATTTGAAGGTATTCTGCTCAGATGTCCTCTCCTATGTGGTTAAATTAATTCTTAAATGTTAACTGATAATGTATATAGTAGTTACAGGGATGTACATACATATCTGGTCTTCCATGGTGCCTCAGATGATAAAGAATCTGCTTGCAATGCAGGAGACCTGGATTTGATCCTTGGGTAGGGAAGATTCCCTGGAGAAGAGAATGGCTACCCAATCCAATATTCTTGCCCAGAGAATTCCATGGACAGAAGAATCTGGTAGGCTACAGTCCATGGGATCACACATTTACTTTTATGTTTCCAAACAAATGTAGCTAATTTTTTCAGTATTAATGTCTGAGTGAACTATTAAGAGTTTGAATCATTTCTTAAGTTTTATAAGGGTGTATTCTGCTTGTTTTATTTCACAGCTAAGGCAATATTGTTCTGCAGTTATTCAAAAACAGTATATCTAAAATATTCTAAGTATTTGACAGGAACATTATTCACTGTTTCTCAATAACTTTAAATGCCAAATGGTGACAAATGATAATTGGGAAGTTAAAGATGTTACAACACAGAACATCTGAGAAGAAATGTATTTAGACTAAAGGAAATTGGCATAGACATGGGGACACTGGCATACCCTTCCCTGTCTTTCCATCCCCAAAAGAGGGCCAAGAAGGTGAATTTGCCATATGCTTTTGGTTTTTGGGTTTTGTTTGTTATGCTTCCCTGGTGGCACAGATGGTATGGAATTTGCCTGAAACACAAGAGACCTGGGTTCGATCCCCATGTTGGGAAGATCCCCCGGAGAAGGAAATGGCAACCCACTCCAGTATTCTTGCCTGGAAAATTCCAAGGACGGAAGAGCCTCATGGGCTACAGTCCATGTGACACAAACAATCAGACACAACTGAGAGACTGTCACTTTTGTTTGTTATCTGTAAGTATAATGAAAAACAGAAAGCCTAGGTATGAGGATGGATTGACTCCATGAAGGCAAAGAATTCAGAGGAAAACAGTGTTACAGAAGTATGTATCTCATGCTTATGCTCAGTTGTAAACAACCTTTTGCAACCCTATGAAATGTAACCTCCAGACTCCTCTGTCCATGGAATTTTCCAGGCAAGAATACTAGACTGTGTAGCCATTCACTTCTCCAGAGGATCTTCCCTACTGAGGGATCGAACCTGCAACTCTTGCATTGCAGGTAGATTCTTATCCACTGAGCCACCTGGGAAGCCCTGCAGAAGTATGTTTGGACATTATAAACCAATGAGCTGGGCAGGTCCTGGATACACCCTCCTGTCCTGCCAGGGCAGATAAATGAATTCTTAGCCTCATCTGCTGAACATGGCATAAGGTCCCATATAAAGTCTGACCAGAGACTCCAGGCAAACTCAGAGCCCACCCTCCAGCCTAACGGGGATAAGGAACCGAACCAGCAGTCCTATCACCTGTTCTTAGCCAGGGGCATCCCACTGCAGCTGATTTTTAATAAGTTAAAGAAATGCAAACAAACACTGTAATCTATATTATCTCACTGGCTTATTACTTTCAATGAAAATTTAAATGAAATTCACTTTGTAGTTCACTCACCAAGATTTTTAAGACAGACCTTAAGAATGCTCTGTTGTCTTTTTAATAAAAGAAAAAAAAAAGAGTCATCATCATCTTTGACCTGAGAAAGGAGTAAATTTTCAGTATAAGAGACTGAAAATTGCACTGAAATTTTGCTGGGAGCTGTCAGGATGCCCCCTTGCTTAGATGACAAGGTCATGAGACTAAGAAAGAAATTGCAAGGCTGACTTTCTTTATGGGGCACTCAGGACTAGCCCCCGCCCCAGTGATGCTGGGAGCCGTTAGGATGCCCCCTTGCTCAGATGACAAGGTCACGAGACTAAGAAAGAAATTGCAAAGCTGACTTTCTTTATTGGGGCATCCCGGGCTAGGACCCCCCTGGTATTTTTCTTGGGAGTTCTGTCCATGCTCGGAACATTTGCTCATCTCAGTAGGTCAGTGCCAGTTGGAAAGATTTCATCCTGAGATAATCCCCCCAGACCTTATCGACCAGAGGATCTGGGAAGGTGGATCACCTTCCCCGGGGGCTAAGGAGGAATGAAAGGACTACACCTCCTACTAGTTACTGAGAAGTTTACCAAGAGTTCTCTGGGGGTCATGGCAAGGCCACCATCAGAAAGGCTCATACTTGGGTCACCTTTCCACCTCCCACTCTCCCGACCACTCCACGGAGGAGGCTCTCTTCCTTGAAGAAACCGGGCTGGAATGGGATTTAGGAATGCTCAAAACTGTGGCCAGCATAGTTGGAGATATTGATTGCTTTAGGATAGAGTAGACATAGGAATTCATTATAGTAGTTGTGGTGTGTAAACAAAACAGCTTCCGTGACAGGCTGCTGGGAGATACAGCAGGCCCTAGCTGTGGAGACCTCCCCCATCCTCACACCTCCCCGTACCTTACTCCATGACAGGCTGCTGTGATATACAGCCTGCCCTAGTTCCAGCGACCTCCCCCACCCTCACCTCATACCTCCCCCCACAAGCCAGGAAAGTCCCGCACGCGCCAAGAGATAGACCGTCCAGGGCAGATGTGCAGTTTAAACTGACCAAACATTGACTGCCAGCTATACCAATGCTGTAACCAAGAACTGCCTGTATAAAAGCAACTGTGATCTGGAGCGCGGGGCTCTTGTCGGATTCCACTTCATGGATGAGACTTGCGCCCTAGCCCAGCTAGCAATAAACCCCTTTATGTTTTTGCATTGCTGTGTGGACTTGGTCTCTTCAGGGGCTTGGGACCCGGAGTTTGGACTTAACATAGTTAAGGTTAATAGGGTTTTATTGCTAAAGCAGTGCTTCTTGACTGTCTCTTAGTCCTCTTTCCTCTTTCTAAACTGTCTCTCAGTCCTCTTTCCTCTTTCCAAACTATCTCTTTCCCTCTTTCCTCTTTCCTCCTAAGAACCAGAGTAGGTTACTAGAATAAAACAGTTTCAAGCTTTAGCCCTTCCCTCTAGCTTCTACATAGTTGTACCTGATAAGAGAAATGTAACCTTTCTACTTAGATTGATGTACTTATCATGATTGAATGACGTATACTGAAGACATTCAAATGGTAAACATACTATTGTTAAATCTAATTACATAGAAATCTGACTTCTGCAAGGGGAATGTTTCATGATAGTTTGGGGAATGAACTCAATGATAAGGTTGCTATGGAAGGTAGAAAACAAAAAATTGTATAGAATGATAGGTGATCTAAGGATGTAATGGGGATGTCTTTTGGCTATAAAACTGAAAACCAACAACAGTAAACGAGAGACTGCTCCATCACTACACATCGACTCAGCTCACTTCTTCACCGATGCCACTCATCCCTCAAGACCCCCGGACCCGCTGAGGCTGGACCCCAGCAAAATTTTAAGACTTAAGGAAAGATTACTTATGTGATGTTGGGATTCTTGAAATCAACTACAAAGTCAGTGCGATGTTAAAGAAACATATTGATATAGAAACTACATTTTGACAGATAATATGCACTTTATAATGGAGTTTTAAGTGAAGAATCAGACCTTAGTGATCTTATATGAGGTTAGTGAATTAGAAAGCCTGAAAACTCTCATGACTTTTCAAATTGGAGTCGGAATTTCTATAGACTTTTTCCACCAATATAAGAGGTGTGTGTGTGTGTGTGTGTGTGTGTGTGTGTGTGTGTGTGTGTGTGTGTGTGTTAAGTATCCATTCCTTTATATATATGTGTGTGTCTCACAAAGTGCCTGTTAGGAGACTGTGGAGTTCACATATGAACTTTCCCCTTTTCCAAAGGTCAGCAAACATTTTATTAATATTTATCGATCACTGTAACAAACACATTGGTAAAGGGAGTTATATATGATTATTGATTTAGCTAACTTAGCTAACTAATCCTTAACTCTGAATGGTTTCTTCTCCAGAACAATTGATTGTTCCTATTACCATCAGGAGGAGGATGTTATAGGCAAATATCAGCTGTGCATTAAATGGTGGGAGTAGGCCAAGGTTCCTGACTTTTCCAGTAGATGGAGACCAGATTTTCTTGGAAATGAATTTCGTGGTAGGGGTTTTGCTTACTCAGATTTCAAAAGATTTACCTGGGTACAGGCTAATTATTATTGTCATCCTGAAAATGTATAGGCAAATAATATCAGGGATTGTGACAAAGGATATTATCATAGCTACATTACAGAAATGCATCAATGTTTAGCAGTCTCTGCCCTAGGTGGGGTGGATCTTGGGGTTGGAAATTGACAGACTGTGACTGGTGATGCTTTCTGATCTATGCAAGGGTGCTAAGGTAGAGGGGAAAATGGTGAGGACTGGAGACCAAGACTTTCTAGTATACTTTAGTTCAACTTACACCAAGGGGAAAAGGACTTTAAAAAGTAGGACTGTTACAAATTTCTCTGATTTTAAGTTTGTTTGAGAGATATAAGCATTGTTCATCTCTTGTTTTTTTTGGACTGACCTTTCTGTGAATGCAGCAACATAGTGATAATGAACTATATTCATTTAAACTACAGACAATTGACAATACAATGAAGAACATGCAGTTTATCCATTTAATTAGATGTTCAAAATATATATTTGTATTTATCTGGATAATCACAAAACTAACAACTTCAATCACATTACATTGTTTGGCACAACACAGAATTATTTCACTTAAGCTATAATTAGTGTCGTGTCAAAGGCCAAATTTGAAGGCTGCTAAAAGAATAGATTCATGCCTCTTGTACTTATTTATGACATGTTGTTGGCCTTATTGTTTTCTTATTGTTAAACTAATTATTGTTTAATACTTAGCACCATTTATTTTGTGAAAATTTATGAGAGGTATTTTTTGATGATTCTGTAATAGGAGTAATTGTATCTCTTATCTACCAAAACAGATTTTATGTTATGAATGGTCAAAAATCATGCTTCAAATCGTCTCCCATTTTCCATGACCACACAGGAATCCCAGAATCAAATCAAGGGTCTACACCTCTGAGGTGTACATCACCTTCCCTATTCTAAACTGCTAAGTTACACCTGAACTCATTTTTACCATTTTATTAGCTGGAATCAAAGTTGCTGGGAGAAATATTAATAACCTCAGATATGCAGATGATACTACCCTATGGCAGAAAGTGAAGAAGAACTAAAAAGCCTCTTGATGAAAGTGAAAGACGAGAGTGAAAAAGTTGGCTTAAAGACCAGCATTCAGAAAACTAAATTCATGGCATCTGGTCCCATCACTTCATGGGAAATAGATGGGGAAACAGTGGAAACAGTGTCAGACTTTATTTTTTGGGGGTCCAAAATCACAGCAGATGGTGATTGCAGCCATGAAATTGAAAGACACTTACTCCTTGGAAGGAAAGTTATGACCAACCTAGATAGCATATTTAAAAGCAGAGACATTACTTTGCCAACAAAGGTCTATCTAGTCAAGGCTATGACTAGTCCGGTAGTCATATGATGGACAGTAAACAAAGCTGAGTGCCGTAGAATTGATGCTTTTGAACTGTGGTGTTGGAGAAGACTCTTGAGAGTCCCTTGGACTGGAGATCCAACCAGTCCATTCTAAGGGAGATCAGTCCTGGGTGTTCATTGGAAGGACAAATGTTGAAGCTGAAACTCCAATACTTTGGCTACCTCATGCAAAGAGTTGACTCATTGGAAAAGACCCTGATGCTGGGAAGGATTGGGGGCAGGAGAAGTAGGGGATGACAGAGGATGAGATGGCTGGATGGCATCACTGACTTGATGGACATGGGTTTGGGTAGACTCTGGAATTTGGTGATGGACAGGGAGGCCTGGCATACTGTGATTCATGGGGTCACAAAGAGTCGGGAATGACTGAGCGACTGAACTGAACTATAACTAAAATGAGAAGAAAAGAGTGAAGGTAATAGTATCAGTTACATTAGCAGTGTCTGTGTGTGCTCAGTCACTCAGTCATGTCCAACTCTTTGTGACCCCATGGACTGTAGCTCACCAGACTCCTCTGTCCATGGGATTCTTTAGACAAGAATACAGGAGCAGGTTGCCATTTCCTCCCTCAGGGGATCTTCCTGACCCAGAGATCAAACCCATGTCTCTTATGTCTCCTGCATTGGCAGGTGGCCGTGAGTCATCTGGTAGCAACTAACACTAATTCCTTACTATATATTAAGCTGCATATCCTAAGCCACTATCCTACTTATAATTTTGTCTCTAGTTATAGGTTGCTCAGCAGTAAAGAATCTGCCTGCCAAGTAGGAGATACAAGAGATACAAGTTCAGTCCCTGGGTAGGGAAGAATTCCCAGAGTTGGACATGGCAACCCACTCCAATATTCTTTCCTGGGAAATTTCATGGACAGAGAAACCTAGCAGAGCTATAGTCCATGGGGGTCACAAAGAGTTGGACAAAACTGAATATGAATCACAAGCATTGTCTTACGATTATCATTCTTTTCTTTTTTCCATATCATTATTTAAACAATGAGAAAGTCTGAAAAAAAGAGAAATTTGAGAGACATTTTACTGTCTTTCTAATATGAATATGGCATTGAAAAAAAATCATCCTATCTAATAAGAAAAATAAAATTGTTTCTATACACAGACATTGGTTTTTACTTATAATGCTTATACCTATAATGTTTTTTACTTATAATTAATTGCTAATAACTGTAAGGGCAAATTCTAAATTAATGTTTTATTTAGAAAATAAATAGTGTTTGTGTTTATGGTAAAAACTATAAGCCCCTCAAAAACAAATTGTTTTTATCTCAACAGTGGTCCTCATGTTGATTTGCACAAAGGGCTAGTAACCTCTTTATGGATTTCATTAAATGAGTAAATGGATTAAAATTTTAGCCAGCTAAAAGCAAGAGTACGTTCATAGAGTTGGGGGCTTCCCTGGTAGCTCAGTGGTAAAGGATCCACCTGCCAGTGTAGAAGATGCAAATTTGATCCCTGGGTTGGGAAGAGTCCCTGGAGGTGACAATAACAACCCACTCCAGCATTCTTTCCTGGGAAATCCCATGGACAGAGGAGCCTGGTGGGCTACAGTCCTTGGGGTCACAAATAAGTTGAACACATCTTAGGGGTTAATCAACAACAATTCATAGGGTTGGAAGCTGATGAAATGGAACAGTGAGAAATCCAAACAACAAAAATTAGTTTTCTCAAAATGAAATCTCAAAACTCTGTAGGAAAACATGGTCATAAATATTAATTCAACTTAAGTCTCTTTTAGGCAAAAGTCATTTTAATTTGTCATGTTCGCTAATGTTTTATTTAACTGCCTCCAGTAGAGTTTTTTGATGAAAATCTGAAGTGCCTGAGATCCTCAGCAGTAATGTCTGCTCTGTTATTCCCCAAAAGGTCACCCCAACGACATGGGAGACCTCTGACTTATATTCCAGGCTATGGCTATAAACATCTCACTTGCTGTTGAAGAAGGTAATTAAAAGGTTTCTATGACAAGGATGTGCCTGCTTAGAGATGAGGTCTGAGTGTGCACCGCTGAAGGATTTATGAATTAAATTTGCCCGCTGAGCTGCAGCTAAGGTGACGGCAGCTCCAATTTACAACCATGTTTTTAATTTAGACATGTTATGCATGGCCAGGAACAACAACAGTCATTTCCTCTTTACAAGTCTTATTACTTATAAATCATGACAGCAGCATAGCTGCGTTAATTTGAAGGGATGAGTAGTCCCTACCGAAACTGCTGAATTTCAAAAAAATCCTCTTTCCCTAAAGAAGAAGTAAACAAAACAGTATTTTCTATTTTGTTCACATAAAAATGTATGATTATATTGAAGTGTTTAGAGGGAATTTCATTTGTTGATGCCAAAATTTACTTTGAATGGCATCCCAAGTTAAGAATTGCTGGTTGATGGATAGAAAGCGGGATAGATAAAGCCAATATAGGAAAATGTTAGTGTTAATATCTAGATGACAGATTTATGGACATTCACTGTAAAAATCTATCAAAGTTTCTCTGAAAATTATCATAATGAAATGGGAAATAGAAGTTGAAAGAGATTATCACAGTGTTAAAAGTAATATGAAGAGTATGGGGATATATTTCACTGTTGACAATTATCCTTTAAAAACTGAAAGTAAATTGGGTTAATTGCCAGTGTGCTTTCTATACATCACTAAGTATTTAGAATGGAAGTTGGAAGTCCTTATGTATTTCAGTATGTCTCTGAACTGTTGGCCTTTCAAGTTCTAACAAGTTCTACCCAGAAGAAGTAAATTGAGCTTCAGGCAGCACATTTGATCATTTATTTAATGATCCTCCAAGTGGATGACTGAATCTCAGTCTAATCTGGTACATTCTAATCAATCACAGTGATGATTTATATAAAACCACTTTCCTTTAGTATTGATTAGTTACTAAAAGTTACTGATGACCACCTACTGCCTGGCATTTTGCTCTTAGATTTTCACTCTCTTTTGATAGAACACACTAGTCTCTATAAAGGACATCACTCCAGGCTTTTCAACAAATTCTAGTTGGTATAACATAGGAGGGGGGATTGGGGGACCTTGGTTACATGTATATGTGTGGCTGGGTCCCTTCTCTGTTCACCTAAGACTATCGCAATATTATTAATTTGCTATAACTTAATATAAAAATTTTTGGTGTTTAAAAATAAATGAAGTGAAAAAATGTTTGAACTGAAAAAAATAATTAATCAAAAAATCATGAATCAAATCTCTGGAGGTGGTTTGAAATTTCATTAACAGATAATACATGGAATCTACTAGGATGGTATTCTGTTTAGGACAGAAAAAGATTGAATAACAGTGCCCTGGGAGCTCTGAGCTCTGCAAAAGCACATGCTACTGGCAAGGCTGAAACTTTTATTAATACAAAACTGTGATTGAAAAAGAAAAAAATTACCAGTGTTTCAGAAAACAAAGTGAAATTTGCAGAAGTTGAGACAAATGGTGAGGTCTTTAAGCCTGGGATGCTGGGGTCAGGGAACCTGGATATAAAGCCCTCTTGTAGCTCAGGAGTCCTGGGACCATCGGCAAGTCCTATAGTATCTCTAAGCCTCAGCTTTTCTATCTACAATATAAAGACAGTCGTATGTTTCTATTCCTCAGACTCCATAAGAGTTATCAAATTATACATGCTACTCACATTCCATAATGCCTGGAGAATAGTATGTAATCAATGAATGGTGATCATTGTTAATACTGCCCTTCAGTAATCAAAAAGGACGAGTATTCATAGCCAGTGGTTGTTTGTTAAAAAGTAAGCATGGAAAGCATCATTGTGCATTTGGAGTGCAATGAGTGTGTGCTAAGTCACTCCAGTCATGCCCCACTCTTTGTGACTCTATGGACTATAGCCCTCCACGCTCCAGAATCTATGGGATTCTCCAGATTAGAATACTGGAGAGGGTTTCTGTGTCTTCATCCAGGGGATTTTCCTGATCCAGGAATTAACACAAGTCTCTGATGCCTCCTGAATTGGCAGATGGGTTCTTTATTATCCCACCACCTCGGAAGCCCTGGAGTGCAATAATACTATGTAGATTCAGATTACTTAATAAAAACTATTTTTTTATACCTGAAAGGTTGAAAAATTCAATAAATTTATACAGAGAGTTGTTTTAAAAATAACAGATACTACAAAGAAGGAAGCATCTCATTCTTCTGAGAGGTAACGTTCTCTGAGAAAATGTTTTGACTGAAGAAGGCTAGGTTGCTGAATTTATATTTAAGAATATATTTTCCCTAAGAATCATGTTACTTATGTTAAAGAGAAGATCATTATTTTATAAACAAAATAACAGAGCAGTGATATCATATGTTTCAAAGAGTTACCTGTCGAGAAATATAAATTATTTTTAAAAATCAATGAAAATGCACATTCATATTGCAAATAGTTACTTCTGAGAATGAGATGGAATAAAAAAAAAACAAAACAATGCTATGAGGATAACATAGACTGACATGCAATGTCTTAATAGAAGGAACATATTTAACCAAGATACTTATTGCCCCTGGAGGTGGTAGATACAAGCTATAGAAAGCTGAGCCTTTTAAGCTGCAAATATGCATTTCACACGCACACAATCAGTTTGTATAACTGTAGTCATATGTTGTATTAGTAGGCAGTAAATTGCATAGGATTTCATAGAATATAATTTGTTAACTATTCCTAAGGATTTTTAAAATGAATGTCTTTTTTTTCATGAACCAAATAAAATAAATACCAAGGAAATAGATTTAAACACAAGTATACACAATCACACTCATCTCCCATGCTAGCAAAGTGATGCTCAAAATTCTCCAGGCCAGGCTTCAGCAATACCTGAACCGTGAAATTCCAGATATTCAAGCTGGTTTTAGAAAAGGCTGAGAAACCAGAGATCAAATTGCCAACATCCGCTGGATCATCAAAAAAGCAAGAGAGTTCCAGAAAAACATCTATTTCTGCTTTATTGACTATGCCAAAGTCTTTGACTTTGTGGATCACAATAAACTGTGGAAAATTCTCAAAGAGATGGGAATACTAGACCACCTGACCAACCTCTTAGGAAATCTGTATGCAGATTAGGAAGCAACAGTTAGAACTGGACATGGAGCAACAGACTGGTTCCCAGTAGGAAAATGAGTAGCTCAAAGCTGTATATGGCCATCCTGCTTATTTAACTCATATGCAGAGTACATCATGAGAAACGCTGAGCTGGAAGAAGTACAAGCTGGAATCAATATTGTGGGAGATATATCAATAACCTCAGATATGCAGGTGACACCACTCTTATGGCAGAAAGTGAAGAACTAAGAAGAGCCTTTTGATTAAAGTGAAAGTGGAGGGTGAAAAAGTTGGCTTAAAGCTCAGCATTCAGAAAACTAAGATCTTGGTATCTGGTCCCATCACTTAATGGGAAATAGATGGGGAAACAGTGTCAGACTATTTTTCTGGACTCCAAACTCACAGCAGATGGTGATTGCAGTCACAAAATTAAAAGAAGGAAGGGAAGTTATGACCAACCTAGATAGCATGTTTAAAAGCAGAGACATTACTTTGCCAACAAAGGTCTATCTAGTCAAGGCTATGGTTTTTCTGGTAGTCATATGTTGGACTGTGAACAAAGCTGAGTGCTTTGAACTGTGGTGTTGGAGAAGACTCTTGAGAGTCCCTTGGACTGCAAGTCCATCATAAAGGAGATCAGTCCTGGGTGTTCATTGGAAGGACTGATGTTGAAGGTGAAACTCCAATACTTTGGCCACCTCAAACGAAGAGTTGACTCATTGGAAAAAACCCTAATGCTGGGAAGGATTGGGGGCAGGAGGAGAAGGGGACAACAAAGGATGAGATGGCAAGATGGCATCACTGACTCGATGGACATGGGTTTGGGTAGACTCCAGGAGTTGGTGATGGAGAGAGAGACCTGGCTGTGATTCATGGGGTCACAAAGAGTCAGACACGACTGAGCGACTGAACTGAACTGAACAGGATGATTTTAGTGACACTGAGCACTTTTATAGTAGATATTGGTCCCTTAACCACTCCTCTTATTTTTCACTTATGCTAACAGATTTTATTCTCTCTAATAAAGTGTTAACAGAAAAGGACTCTGACTCAAGATTTGCTTTGTACCGAATCCAAGTAACAGTAACCTCCCAAGAAAATCTAGGCCTTAAAACCTAGGAGGATGTGTTTTTTATGAAATAGTACTGGAGGCATTACTATAAGGTAGTGTCTTGGGTGTCTAGTTCCTAACAAGATCATTTCATGAGGTTACTCTTTCCATTCATATACCTGAAACTGATTAATTTAAATTTCTATTTCTTTGACAATCAAGGCAAGTACTGAGCTAACTCAATATTGGGAGTTTGAGAAGTTATTTCAACAGATTATGATAGCTTTCTTACAGTTCCAGTGAAGCAGATTCATGGTACAATCAGGAGCAAAATTTGAGATTGTACCACCAATAGTTTGTAGCAGAACTTAATAAAGCTTATTAAATCATATAAATTAGGTTGCTCAATAGCATCACTTGAACACAAACCAAATTAATAAGGGATAATTGAACATTTATAAATTTGCAAGACAAATGGTTACATTAAAAAGAGTTAATATGGCAATATTTTGATACAGAAACTATAGAAAAAGGACTTCTGACAATGCCTACATATTCTGAAGTTAAAATAATGGTTCTCTATATCAAAATAAGAGATATTATGTCTTAAACATATTAAAAGAGAAGGAAATGGCAACCCACTCCATTATTTCTGCATGGAGAATTCCATAGGCGCGGGAGCCTGGTGAACCCCAGTCTGTGGGGTCAAAAACAGCCAGACGTGACTGAGTGACTAACACTTTCACTTTTCTTTCACTTTCAAATATGTCAAGATATTTTTAATCTGTGATGAATTTAACTCAGTAGAGATACTTAAGCCTCTCATGTATAACTTCAGTTTTCATTCAAACTAATTATTAAAATTATAAACATGAAATTTGCAGTTGCTAAAAACAAATTCTTCTCCATTTCAGCGTTTGAAGTATGAAGCATCGAAGGCTTGGCATGTTTATTGGCTGCACTTCGAGTATATCTTATTATTCTTTGGCTGCCCAATAAACTTTGATGGAAAAACAGATCACTTTGCCGTTGCAGTTAAATCAATCTTTAAAGACCTTTATCTTCTGACTACAGTTTGATGGAGCTATAAACAAAGTTTTTGCTTAATATACACCTATTAAAATCTAACATTTGGAAAAGCAATGTTTGGTTGAGAGTATCATATAACAAATATACTGGAAGAATTTAATTTCTTACTCATTGTGCTTAATTTAATTAAATTTTGATGCAATACAATAATAATAAATACTTTTATCTCTCAGGATGGAGTGTTTCTATTCAATCAGAGATGTTAGGTATTGGTTTTCTCTAAAAAAGATGTCATTATTTAAGATTAATATTTTAAAATTTTATTGTGAATTACTAATGCTGCCAGCAAAATTGCATGTTAAAGACATGTTATGCCTGAGCTTCAATTTAAAAACTGCTCATTTTTATTAAATATTGATGTTCTCTAAATTTCACTTCTTAAGCTACTGGCCCACTTTTCCAGTTGATTTCATAAGCTTTTATGATTTCAAATAACATATTTAAATGATTTGCCCTTAATGTATTTATTATATATAAGTATATATTCATTGATATTAGTGTTTTAGGTGATAGAATATTATTGGGGGATTATTGCTAAGTCTTTAAAGGGCAACAGAATATCAGTTTTGAATTTTGATATATAAGCAGTGAAGTTTGAAGATCAGATAGTCTACTATGCAATTTTCATTGTATTTAATACTCAATAAAGTATATAAAGTATGTGAGGTGTGTGTGTTTATAAATGTGCAATGCTGTGCAATATCTTTAACTGTGCTAATTAAAAGCTAAAGAAGTGTTAAAATTAACCATTGGCATGAATTGTATCAAATACTTCATTTATTTTACTCATCTATAGTTAACAATTTTGCTTAAATAAGATTTAATTTAAAATTTCCAATCAATATGTAAATATATATTCTTCTCTGGTTTCCTTTTATTATAAATAAATGGGGAAATATTTGATTTCCCAGAAACTTTGGCAGAATGTTGACTTCTATTTGTGATTATTAGGATAAATCACCTTTAAAGCCTGTAGTTAATTGGATACTTATTCCCTGGCTGTATTTTTTAAACAAATGGTTCCTAAAGTTGCATGTTATTAATACATTTACTTTCTGAAGTATCTTTAATTCCTGTAACATGGCAATGATTGTTTTGCTTAAATTTATAACCATAACATGTCTTTGAGGTCTATTTTTCAAAATACTTTGAGCCCTTAAAAAATAAAATGTGGGCATTTCAGAATATGCTATGCTGATCCAATTTTGATAGGAGTGATATATTTTTATTTTAAAGTCTGTCCAAATGATGTATTACACAAGCAGTAGAGAAGATGAGTCTGCATAAATGCAACAATCAATTCAGCAATTGAAAGGACTCAGTTTTGCTAGCTTTGCAGTTCTATCAGAACCAAAGTCATTAACAGAGTCTTAATATTTGTTTGGATACTTGAATGTTTTAATGGACTTGTAGCATCTCCAAGGCACTTATGTAAACTGCTATTCAAGTTAGAGTTGCAAGACTTAGCAAAATTCTTGTTGCCCCGCATTAAGCAGCAAATAATCATTTTGTACTGGAAATAGGAAATAATATCCCACTCCAGTATTCTTGCTTGGGTAATCCCATGGACAGGGGAGCCTGACAGGTTACAGCCCATGGGGTCGCAAAGTCAGACACAGTTGAATGACTTAGCATATAATAGCACAATCATTTTGTGTAAGTATGCCTTATGTGATATTTTGTCCACACTTATATTAAAAAAAATCATTTGTTTTTATCTGAAATTAGAATTTAAGTGGGCACTCTATGTTATCTAGCAAACTTGATCTAAGAAATGATGTTGAATAATTTGAAACTTTCAACTTTTATGCTAGTTTCCCTTTTCTCTAAACTGATAGGAAGTGAAGTCGCTCAGTCGTGTCCGACTCTTTGCGATTCCATGGACTGTAGTCTACCACGCTTCTCCATCCATGGGATTTTCCAGGCAAGAGTGCTGGAGTGGGTTGCCATTTTCTGCTCCAGGAGATCTTCCGGACCCAGGGGTCGAAGCCAGGTCTCCCGCATTGCGGGCAGACGCTTTACCCTTTAAGCCACCAGGGAAGCCCAAACTGATAGGAGGTATACTATATTTAAGGATATGTCTGTATGTAGTTAATTTTATGTATCCATATTTATATTTATATCTGTATCCATATAGCTCTATCTATGTGTATAGTCTACAGTTTTGACAAATGCAGAGTAATGTATATACCCCATTCCAGATTCATAAGAAGTTTCATCACTCTAAAATTCCCCAGTGCTCAACCTATTCATTCTACTTGCTTTTACCCAAGAATTCCTAACAACCAGATCTTTTGCTGTTTCTTCCAGAAAGTTGTATACCGAAATCATTTGGGACATCATCTTGTAGTCTTTTCAGACTGATTTTTTTCACTTTGCAATATGTATTTTTTTATGGCTTGAGTGCTCATATGTTTCTCTTTTGTCTTTTTTTTGACTGAATAATATTCCATTGTATGAATTACCTATAATGTGATTATCCATTCTTTCACTGAAAGGAAATTTTGACTGCTCCCAGGTTTTGGAAATCATGATGAAATCTACTCTAAATATCTGTGTGCTGATTTTTGTGTAAACGTAAGTTTTGAAGTCATCTGACCAATGACTTTATATGGAGCTTATATATACAAAGAGCACAATTGTTGGACAGTATGTTCAGAATGTATTTAGTTTTGTAAGCAATTGCCAGCTGTCTTCCAAAGTACCTGTACAGTTTTGCGATTGGTTTTACTTTTTTTTTACAAGTCTGAATGAAAATATTTTCTTGACATGGATTGAATTGAAAAGTAGTAAGTAGAAAGAAGAAGAGACATTAAAAAATAACGAAGACACTGGCTGGTATGGAAAAATTGTAACTTCATATGAATCAGTCCCAGTGTTCTGACCGACAGTTGCCATACACCAAGTGTCACCATGGGTGAGATTATGTAATGTTTCAGAATCTTTGTTTCCTCACCTGTAAAGCTGTATCTTTAAAACCTACTAAATTTCTGGGCTGGAGTATTTTGACCAGGGCCACCAATGCAAGTGCCATGGTGGGTTCTATCCCTGGGCCAGGATCCACTCCAGTTTTCTTGCCTGGAGAATCCCCATGGACAGAGAAGCCTAGCAGGCTACAGTCCACAGGATCACACAGAGTCAGACCCAACTGATGCACCTTAGCGGGTGCACACAGGCACTCTGAGCTACTCCTGCGCCCCCCGCCGAAGAGAGAGTCTTGAATAGCAAAGCAGTCTCTCCTCTACGGTAGCTTGAAAAAGTACAGAAGGTCATTTATTTATTTATTTGATTTTTAATGTCTTTAACTTTTATTACAAGAAATGGAAACATTTAAAAATAAATAACAGTCATTTATCACCAAATTGCAACAAGAAATAAT
This sequence comes from Antilocapra americana, assembly GCA_007570785.1. Taxonomy (NCBI): domain Eukaryota; kingdom Metazoa; phylum Chordata; class Mammalia; order Artiodactyla; family Antilocapridae; genus Antilocapra; species Antilocapra americana. Next base: position 33,779,909 of record ML661338.1, on the reverse strand, counting down.
TCTTGCTGATGGATTCCTATTGACTTTTGGCATTAAAACACAAAAGGGGTTAAAACAATTGAGTTACATTGTTCCAATACTCCTTTCTGTCTATTCTTTTCCTTACTTTTGTGACATGATTTCAGAGTGCTTATACCTGGATGTCCTGAGCAATTTTCTCTTCCATGCTGATCAATTCCTGCTTCCAGATTTCATCCCGGTGGAGCTCTGTTGGGTCATTTATATTTTTTTCTGATGTTTCACATCTATATCACTCCTCCTGTAAGGCCTGCATTATTAATGAATAGTTCCTCTGATAATGCTCCTTATGCATCTCAAAGGATTCCTCTAGTCTGGGCTGAGTTTCCCAGATCTCATGTAATAGTGCATCATATATTGGGCTCTGCATGTCCAGGGTGTTTGTTTTGGAGCTGGATGCTTCTATAGCTATGCCTCTAGTGGTGCTGTTGGCTCCCATTGATCTTGAAGTGGCTCTAGAACATACTTCCTCACCACCATATTGGGGGCTGGACTGAAAGTTTGAAACCAGTCCCAGAGCCTTCAGCATCATCTACTGTTCTTCCTTAAAAGAGTCCTTCATGTATGCATGCATGCTAAGTCACTTCAGTGGTGTAGAACTCTTTGAAACCCTATGGTCTCCCCTGTCGATGGAATTTCCAGGTAAGAATACTGGAGTGGGTTGCCATGACCTCTTCCAGGGAATCTTCCTAATCCAGGGATTGAACACACATCTCTTATGTCTCCTGCATTTCAGGTGGATTCTTTGCCATTGTGTCACCTGGGAAGCCCCTAGAATAATTTGTATATCCCTCAATCACTAATGTTATATATTTTATATAGATTTTATGAAAACAATAGGCAAGAAAATATTTCTTCTACACTGTGAAGAAGCAAACAGCTTAATATAGTTTATCTTTTGTTGCTTTATGTCATGAATTAAAGTCAGGACAATAAAAGTAGAGATTCCATGTGACTTTGAGAGCTTCCTTACAATCTAATTTAAGGAAACTGAAAATTTTCAGAGATTTGGGAACTGAAATTATAATGAATATATTTAGTCTCCTCTTTAGTAATAACATTCTACCAATATTTTGCAATAAATATTTTTATTTCTCATAAGTGCAAAGATAATGCATGCTTTGAGAATTTACCTTAGGGGGTAAAATGCTAAATCATAAATTTATTTCAAATCCTTAAAGAGAATAACAGATCACAATAACTCAAGATTTCATGGACTTATATAATATTTTAACAAAAGAATAGATCTTAGTATAATCCTTCTTGAACATATAGAGAAATAAAACTGAGCTTTGCCCATGGGTTTTTATTTAGTCATTGTCAATCACACTTTGTAAAATAAATTATTCCTTTGAATTTAGAGACTATCAAAACATACGAATTCTTATTTCAATCAAACATATGTTGAATATAGCATTTTTTGAAGTGTTTCTAAACTTAGATGCCCTTCAGTTTTTAGAATACCATACAAAACAAGGTATTTTTAAAGAGAGAATCTCAGAACATTTAGCAGATTTATTGTTATAAATGAAATAGAAGTCAAGCCACCAAGGGGCTACAAAAAGTTAATTCAAGTTACTATAGGTGAGGAAACCAGTTTGGTGCCAGCTAGATTCCAGTAAGTCAATTTATAATACCACTGTCTCTACTTTTGAAACTTCTCTTTTTTTTCCTTTCAAATGGGTTCTACTATATCAAATGTGAAAGGGATGGCAGTCTTTGGGTGAGAAGCTTGAGTCAATAAAATTGGTAATCTTCACCCATGCAATCTCTGAACTCAAGGGAGGGAGATATTTCACTTTATTTTTAGTTCTATCTGTATAAAGCACCCAATTGCCCAACTCTGCTTTTCCCAGTGGTGATATCTAACAGTGTCATCAAACTCAGCAAGGTTTCAAACTTTAATAGACTCACAAAGTGAGAGAATACATACCACCAGGTCAGCGACAAATTTCTTTTTTATTATTTTTTATTTCTAACTGCTCAGATTCAGATTGATGACTGTCATATGAGAGCTTTTAAGAATGCTAAAGTGAAATTGTGGAAGAGAATGTCTATATATTTTTAAGGTACTTCAGAATGTATTTTGTTAACATATGTTAATTCACTACCCAATGTATACTATTAATATATTAACATTTTTAAGAGAAAGATGAGCAGATGAAGTATTTATTTTATGTCACTATCAATAATCTATAATTATATGCATTAATTACATACTTACATATTTATGTTTCTCTATATTTTATATAGTTGAATAGTTTTAAAGTTTAATAGCTCATAAGATATATAATGTCAGAGGCATACAAGGGAAATTCTTTTTTTTTTTCTTTGTGTTCTCTCTTCTCTCCTTGAAACTGATAAGCTTCCAACTACCAATTCAACTAGAGGCCACTAAAGTTGGATCATGTGAAAACAAAACATAATTTTTTTTACATTCTTTAGAGGAACTGATTGTGAACTTGAAAAGAAGCTTTTGTAATTCTTTTTCTCTCACTATACCACATTCAGGGAATACTGTATTTAATATGAGGTGATATATTATACTACTCTTTATAATGTAATGGGTCAAAAGTTGTTCCCTACTCTAGGAATTAGCCTCATAATAATATCAAATATTAATACCCAATAGCAAGTTTGTGTCTTTTTTATTGTACTACAAAGAAATAAAGTAGCAAAAATTTTAGACTGTGGCCATATGAACAAGATTTAATTTAAAAAATGGTTCCCAAATATTGAGTTAGATTGTCACTAGAACCCTGGGGGAGGGATTCAGATTGGATATTCTATACATAGATAGAGAGCTCCAAAGAACTGCAAAATGTGTGGTGAGATTTGAATTTTGATATGTTGAATTTTAGGGTCAATTGGTGTCATCAGTTGTGTGTAGCAATTTAGGGAAGAATATTTAGTGCAAGAAGAGATGAGCCTCAAAATTAGAATTCTGATATAAGCAAATGTCGGGAGAAACATTGAAAAAAAGTTGTTAAAAATTTAGAAGAAAGCATAGAGTGTGAGGACAGTGAATTCAAGACAGCAGAACACTTCCGAAAAGGAAAAGTCAAGTTCTGAAAAGTAGAGACATTTGGTGAGTGAAATAAGATTCATATATTTTGGATCTGTCAATTAGAAAATAGTATTTGTCAGAGTATTTTAAATGAAGTAGGATTACTGATAACTGTATAGAGAACTAAGAGGCTGAAGGAAGTATTTCCTGATGGTTATTTTGTTTGTTTGTTTTTTCATGAATTGTGAAGAAACATCTGTTATGAGGATGAAAAGAAAGCTGAAGAAGGAAACATGTCAAAGGTTGAGTCAAAAAAGGGACTTGATAAGGATTTGTCAGTCCGTAACCTTCATATTGGGCTTCCCAGGTGGTGCTAGTAGTAAAGAACCCAACTGCCAATACAGGAGTGGTAAGAGATGTGGACTTGATCCCTGGGTGGGGAAGATCCCCTGAAGGAGGGAACGGTCACTCACTCCAATATTCTTACCTAGAGAATCTCATGGACAGAGAAGCCTGGTGAGCTATGGTCCATAGGGTCTCAAAGAGTCACACTCAACTGAAGTTGACTTAGGATGAACACAACCTTGATATGAATTTGGCTCCTACCTTATGTCACATACCAGGTTGCTTCTTTTTGAATATCTTATTTTCATTACTAACATTGTTTTTTTTTTATCTGCTCTTTCACTTATTTGTAACTTTTGAATCTTCTCTATAGACGTGCATTTATTTCTTTCAAAATAATCTTTCTAATTCCCTCCCTACAGGGCAAGATATCACCTCCCTTTGAACTATAATTACAGTAGTTTCTATTTTTGTCTCTGTTTACAACCCTGAACAATTTAAAGCACAGAATCAACATACGGTTATTTTCCTATCTCTCCATGTTCTTGGCACTGGAAGCAAACAAATCTTACTTTAAGAAATAAGCTCCCTGTCCCCCTTCATAAATTTGAAATCCTGTCGTTACTTATGAACTATCACATACTTGACCACAGCTAAAATGTAGGCACAAAGCTCATCCAAGGGTATAGTCTTGAGAACAGAGAAGGAAAGGAGGAAAGATGTGAAAGAAATGCAATGAGGAAAGGGAAAGAAATGTGAATATTGTTAAACACTATTCATTTTCCTATGTCCTTTTAAAAACTCTCCTATAAATTCTGTTGTTACATTTGTAATTAAGAGAAAAAAATGGAACTTGGAATATTCTCTGAAAACAAAAAGTACACAGATGTAGATATATAAGGGCTTGCTAGGTGACACAGCAGTAAAGAATCCACCTGGCATGGAGGAGACACAAGAGACATGACTTCCATCCCTGGGTTGGGAAGATCCCCTGGAGTTGGGTGACTGAGAGACTAAACAAGCACACATATAAATACATACATCATATACATGTGTGCATACTATGTCTGGCTCTTGTGACCCCATGGATTGTAGCCTACCAGGCTCTTCTGTCCATGGAGTTTTCCAGGCGAGAATACTGGAGTAGGTTTCTATTTCTTTCCCCAAGGGATATTCATGACCCAGGGTTCGAACCAGCATCTCTTCCACCACCCGAGTTGGCAGACAGATTCTTTACCACTAGTGCCACCTGAGAAGTCCTAATATATGTGTAATAGTTTACTAATACAGTACAATATAAACTTTAACTTACAAAATCACATAGTACTTGATACATTAATATTTTGATACATACAAGATATATTTAAAATGCAATTATAAAACTTTTACAGTTTTTACTTATTCAGTATATAGAACAGAATACTAATCTATTGATTTAGAAGTTCTCTTTAATTGATTTGTGCAAAATTGTTGTAGAGGTTGCAAAAAGAACTAAATGGCTTTTGGCTGAATGATTAAATACACAAGATAAGAGAAGTTGAGTGTTAAATTAGGTATCTGAAGAGAAAGAAAGGAACATTTATCTAGTACATATTTCTTTTTATTTTTCCTTGAACAGATTTCAAGTTGTAGAATTACTGAAGGCATGTGCTCAGTTGTGATTGACTCTTTGCAACCCAATGGACTGTAGTCTAACAGTCTCCTCTGTTCATGGAATTTTCCAGACAAGAATACTGCCATTTCCTCCTCCAGAGGATCTTCCTGACCTAGGGGTCAAACCCATATCTCTTGCATCTCTTGCATTGCAGGCAGATTCTTTATAGTTGAACCACTAGGAAAGCCCCTATGGTGATATCTAATACCTATTAGAAAGTCTCATAAAACACACTCTGGGTTGTAAAATCAGTGTCCAGATTTAATGATCTGAACTTTAAAATTGATTATAGGTATCATATATCCAAATTATTATATAAGCTGAGAAAACTTTGAACATTATTTTATTATTCTGAGTTACAGGGATTTTTAAAATTCATAGTTAATGGCAAAGAGTTGAATAGTGAATTATAAATGTAATTGAACATAAAGGAAAATTAAATAGTCAATACCTAGTAGGAGTTGTTATTAGAAAAGCTTGATATTTGCCCTTATAGGATAAAACGTAAAATAAAGACATGTAGTAAAAGTAAAAATACAGCATTGTTCTCTGCATTCTTAATGCATCAAAGACACTTTGGCTTATACTTGCATATTTCTCAAATTTCAATTTGTTGAACTTTATCATTCTCCATTAAAAACTTTTCACAAAAGTAATAATGAACTCTTTTAACCAGGAGTAAGTTTCCGTTCAGTTCAGTCACTCAGTAGCGTCTGACTCTTTGCGATCCCATGGACTGCAGCATGCCAGGCTTCCCTGTTCCTCACCAACTCCCAGAGCTCATTCAAACTCGTGTCCGAGTCAGTGATGCTATCCATCCATCTCATCTCAACCATCTCTGTCATCCCCTTCTCCTCCTACCTTCAGTCTTTCCCAGTCTGACAAACATGGTCCACTGGATAAAGGAATGGCAAACCACTTCAGTATTCTTGCCTGGAGAACACCATGAATAGTATGAAAAGAAATAAGTTTATTTTATGTTAAATATTATTGTACTTCTGAAAAATAATTAAATTTTTCACAGGAATCATTTTTTTTTCCTGTGTCATGTTAGAAAAAAATGGACTTTTGAGCCAAGGAGCAGAAGATTGGAATTCCAGAATTGGAATTATAGAATTGAGAGAGTCTACAATTTCCCAACTGAACGAATCTGCACAAGTTATTTAGCATCTATAAGATTATTTGCTAATGTTAAAATGGGGAAAATGCTATCAACGTGTGCAATTTCAGCCTGATCACAAAGTCTCTTACTCAACAAGTTCAAAGCTAAAGTCACAGGGACCTCTCTCTATCTCCCTTCCTTTCTGTTACAATGACACTGATCCCCTTTAAACATCCTACTTGAGTATATTTGAGTGAATGAAAATAGCCCAGTTTTACCCAAAATTTCTCCCTAAACCTATATCCAGTCATTAGTGTCATAGAAAATGGTCCGGCAGTCTTACTGTATCGTTTACCAGACTATTGCATTCTAAATCCTCAATATTCAGGTTTATATTGTATCTAGACTCAAAAATTACAGTCCACTCCTATTTTCTGAGAGACTCACTCACACTTGAACTAGAGTGGAGACAATTTTCTAACATGTGAATTTTAAAATCTTCCAATATCATGGTTTCAACTGCAGTAAATTTGCAACCTTACACAATTTCTTAAAAAAGTAAAAAATAGTATATCACCACTTTTATATAGAATATGGTACTCTAGAACCAATATTTTATATCTGCATGCTATAAAATATTATGTGGTTTCTTATTTCTATAATGTATTAATGTTATGTGAGAAAATTTAAACCTTTTTAACATTTATTTCATACTGTTTACCTTGAATTTCTTAGATGAGTTAAAGCAAGCTTGTTTCTTTAAAAAAAATTTATTGAAGTATAATTGATTTACAGTGCTATATCATTCTCTGCTGTACAGCAAAGTGATTCAGTTATACATTCTTTGTTAATATTCTCTTCCATTGTGGTTTATCACAAGATATCCAATATAGCTCCCCATGCTACACATTAGGATCCTGTTGCTTTTCCATTCTAAGTGTAATAGTTTGCATCTACCAACCCCAGACTTCTAGTCCATCCTTCTCCATCTCCTCCTCCCCCTTGGCAATTACAAGTTTGTTCTCCATGAGTCTGTTAAGTAGACAGGCTCATTTATGCCATATTTTAGATTTCACATATAATTGATATCATGTGGTATTTATCTTTCTTTTTCTGACTTACCTCACTTAGTATGATCATCTCTACATGTATACATGGTGCTGCAAATGGCATTATTTCCTTCTTTTTAGAACAGAGTAGAGTTCCATTGTATATATGTGCCACATTTTCTTTACTGTTTATCTGCCAATGGACATTTAGGCTGTTTCCATGTCTTGGCTATTGTGAACAGTGTTGCTATGAACATAGGGGTGTATGCATGTTTTTGAATTAGAGTTTTGTCTGAGTATGTTCCCAGGAGTGGGATTGCTGGATCATACAGTAGTTTAGTCTTACTTTATAAAGGAACATCTATCCGGTCCCATCACTTCATGGCAAATAGATGGGGAAACAGTGGCTGGCTTTATTTTTCTGGGCTCCAAAATCACTGCAGATGGTGACTGCAGCCATGAAATTAAAAGATGCTTACTGGAAGGAAAGTTGTGACCAACATAGACAGCATATTAAAAAGCAGAGACATCACTTTGTCAACAAAGGTCCATCTAGTCAAGGTTATGGTTTTTCAAGTGGTCATGTATGGATGTGAGAGTTGGACTATAAAGAAAACTGAGCGCTGAAGAATTGATGCTTTTGAACTGTGGTGTTGGAGAAGACTCTTGAGAGTCCCTTGGACAGCAAGGAGATCCAACCAGTCCATCTTAAAGGAGATCAGTCCTGAATATTCATTGGAAGGACTGATGCTGAAGCTCCAATACTTTGGCCACCTTATGCGAAAAACTGACTCATTGGAAAAGACTCTGATGCTGGGAAAGATAGAGGGCAGAGGAGAAGGGGGCAACAGAATATGAGATGGTTGAATAGCATCATCGCCTCAATGGACGTGAGTTTACGCCAAGTCTGGGAGATAGTGATGGACAGGGAAGCCTGAAGTGCTGTAACCCATGGGGTCACAAAGAGTCAAACATAACTGAGTCACTGAACAGCAATAATTCTGACTGGTGATACCTCACTGTAGATTTTATTTTCATTTCTCTAATAATTAGTGAAGTTAAGCAAATTTCCATGTGTCCACCAACTATCTGTCTGTATTCTTCAGAGAAATGCCTATTCAGGTCTTCTGCCTATTTTTCAATAGCATTATTTATTTATTTATTTTGTCATTGAGTTTTATAAGTTGTTTGTATATTTTGGAGATTAAGCCCTTGTATATTTCATTGTTCACAAGTATTTTCTCCCATTCTGTCCATTCTGTAGGTTGTCTTTTTGTTTTTTGGTTTCAACTCTCCCAGCCCCAGTTGAAGAGACTCATCTTTTTCTCATTTTACGCTCTTGCCTTTTTTTCCAAAGATTAATTGGTCATAGGTATCTGAGTTTATTTCTGAGCTCTCTATTCTATTCCATTGCTTCATATGCCAATACCACATTGTTTTGATGGATTTTTTAAACACAAATACTTTCTTTTATTTTTTATTTGAGGTCTAGTTGATTCATAATGTGTTAATTTCTGCTGTTCAGCAAAGTTATTTATATTATGTACACACACACACACACAGACACACACATTTCTTCTTTTGGCCACTCTGTGAGGTATGCGGCATCTTAGTTCCCTGACAAGGAATCAAACATGTGCCTCCTGCAACGGAAGCTCAGTGTCTTAACCAGTGAACCTTTAGGAAAGTTCATAAAGCAAGCTGCTTATACTTAGAAAGCAGACCAAATTAAAATTGCAATTGAGAATATGTCTCACATACATAGCTTGGAAAAATAGATTCTTAAAGAATGCTTTTCAGAGCTGATGTTGTAAATTGCAGCTGTGATTTAGAAATCATTTTCTTTATTAAAATATCAAAATATGAGAGCAATTAAAAGTCTGTTCCCTGAAAGTATGTTTTCTACAAACAGCATCTGAAAAGAATTATTATGACATGTTAATTATCCTAAGAAATGAAAGTTAAATGCTTTATAATATCATTATTGTCCTCTTACAAATATCTTTTAAACACTAAAGAAAACAATTTACTACAAAATTAATTTTTCCACAATGAGAATGCAAATATTGAATCTAGTGAAACAATTTGAGGCAATTTTGACAACTTAATTTACCATTTTTAGGTATATTGAATTTGGGTTCAAGGCAGAAAAACTCACTCGGTTTTAAAAGATCAATTTGTTGTTGTTCAGTTGCTCAGTCATCTCCAACTATTTGCAACTCTATGGACTGCAGCACGATAGGCTATTCTGTCCTTCACCATCTCCCAGAGCTTGGTCAAAGTCATCTCCATTGAGTCAGTGATGTAATCCAACCATCATGTCCTCTGTCATCCCCTTCTCCTCCTGCCTTCAATCTTCTCCAGATTCAGGTCTTTTCTAATGAGTCAGTTCTTCGTATCATGTGGTCAAAATATGGGAGCTTCAGCATCAGTCCTTCCAATGAATATTCAGGACTCATTTCCACTAGAACTGACTGGCTTGATCTTGCATCCCAGGGATTCTCAAGAGTCTTCTCCAACACCACAATTTAAAAGCATCAATTCTTTGATGCTCAGCCTTCTTTATGGTCCAACTCTCACATCCATACATGACTACTGGAAAAACCATGCCTTTGACTAGATAGTCCTTCATTGGCAATGTAATGTCTCTGTTTTTTTAATATGCCATCTAGCTTGGTCATAGCATTTCTTCCAAGGAGTGTCTTTTAATTTCATGGCTGTAGTTGTCACCTGCAGTGATGTTGGATCCCAAGAAAATAGAGTCTTGCAAACAGTGTTTTCATTGTTTCTCCATCTACTTGCCATGAAGTGATGGGAATGGATGCCATGATCTTAGTTTTTGAATGCTGAGTCTTAGGCCAGCTTTTTCACTCTCTTTCACTTTCATCAAGAGGCTCTTTAGTTCCTCTTCACTTTCAGTGATAAGGGGGATGTCATCTGCATATCTGAGGTTATTGGTATTCCTCCCGGCAAACTTGATTTCAGCTTGTGCTTCATCCTGCCTGGCATTTTGCATGATCTACTCTGCATATAAGTTAAATAAGAAAGATATTATTGGATTTCAGGAGAATGATCAGATTAGAACCTTTAAAACTTCTCTGCTGAGAAACCTGCTAAGTTTTACCAATTTAAAGGCTAGGCAAGTAAAAAGCATTCAGTTCAAAAATGCATCCCTCTTGAACTCTTACCTTCTAAAGTGCATAGTTGTGTTTAATTTTTCTATGATTTCATTCTAATTTCTTGGCAGAATCCATTGATACATACTTAGAACTATGTCTGGGGTCTCAGCTGCTCATAAAATGCTTTCAACCTTGTCATAATATCAACAAATACTGATTTAATATGAAATTTTACAGGAAGGTACATGAGAATCTACAACGAGATCAAATATTTGGTCTTTGTCATAATCTCAACTAAATGACCCTAAAGTGGGATGTTTGCAGAGTTTTGGGTCTATCATTCCAATTATTGAAAGGTTAATGGCTTAACTAATTAGATAATTCATTTGCCACAGTCTAGGAATATATATCAATAAATGTTATTAAGGATCATTTTAGAGTGTATACACATGTTATAAAAGCTATTTTATAACTAACAAGGTTGCTTGATTATCTCTTAACATCTGAGATATAATACCAGTAAGGCAGTCCATAAGCTGGAGAATATTTTAAAGAGTGACTGCAAAGTTTTTAAGCAGCAATTCAAGACCTCTGTCAGGGTTGCTTCCGGAGTCTAGCCAATATCAGAAGAAGGGATATCAGAGTGTGGAGCCAAAGAATGCCCTATCTTGTATATGCCACATCCATGAACATGCCATTGTCATTTTCTGACCACCTCACGCACTTCATTCTGACCACCTTGACCAGCTACATTGTTCCTGCTTGAGTATTATCTTGTCAGGATGGTCATTGGTGACCACCCCTATTAAAGAAAGAATGTCTCTTTTGTATGATTTCTCATTCATTACCCTGCTTAATTTCTCTCTTAACATTAGTTATATCTGATATATGATTCTGTATACATTTGAAAATGTATTGTCTGTCTTCTATTGAAGAATATTTTCTTTGAGCATGTTGTTTTAATTGCTTATGATTGTGTTCTGAGTCCTAGGACATAGTGCTTGGGATATAGTAAGTTCTTTATATATATATATATATGAAAAATCTGTATGCAGGTCAAGAAGCAACATTTAGAACTGGGCATGGAACAACAGACTGGTTCAAAATTGGGAAAGGAGTATGTCAAGGCTGTATATCGTCACCTTGCTTATTTAACTTTTATGAAGAGTACACATGCCAAATGCAGGGTTGTTTGAAGCACAAGCTGGAATCAAGATTGCCAGGAGAAATATCAATAACCTCACGTATGCAAATGACACCACTCTTATGGCAGAAAGTGAAGAGGAATTAAAGGGCCTCTCGATGAAAGTGAAAGAGGAGAGTGAAAAAGCTGGCTTAAAACTCAACATTATAAAAACAAAGATCATGGCATCCAGTCCCATCACTTCATGGCAAATAGATGGGGAAACAGTGGAAACAATGTCAGATTTTATTTTCTTGGGCTCCAAAATCACTGCAGATGGTGACTGTAGCCATGAAATTAAAAGACACTTGCTGCTTGGAAGAAAAGCTATGACCAACCTAGACAACATATTAAAAACCAGAGACATTACTTTGTCAATAAAGGTCTGTCTAGTCAAAGCTATGGTTTTTCTATTAGTCATGCATGGATGTGAGAGTTGGACCATAAAGAAGGCTGATTATCAAAGAATTGACCCTTTTGAACTGTGGTGTCAGAGAAGCCTCTTGAGAGTCCTTTTTACAGCAAGGAAGTCAAACCAGTCAGCCCTAAAGGAAAGCAGTCCTAAATATTCATTGGAAGGACTGATGCTGAAGCTGAAACTCCAGTACTTTGGCTCCCTGATGCAAAGAATTGACTCATTGGAAAAGACCCTGATGCTGGGAAAGATAGAAGGCAGGAGGAGAAGGGAATAGCAGAGGATGAGATGGTTGGATGGCATCACCGACTGGATAGGCATGACTTTGAGCACCTCTGGGAGTTGGTGATGGACAGGGAGGCTTGACATGCTACTGTCAGTGGGATCCCAAAGAGTCAGGCTTGACTGAGCTACTGAATTGAACTGACTGAAGTGCTTTATACTTGTTGAGTGAATAAATGAAACCAGAAGATGGGAGACATGCCTGGGTTTCAAGACACAATGTTGTTCAGAATTTGTATTTCCTTTGATACATTAATATGATGATATAATGTCAAGAACTAATTGGATTAAAAATGAGGTATAACATTTCCAGAAACAAAATAAGCAGTTTTTTTCCTGGGTACTATTTCTTGTTTAAAAGGATTTAAGCATGAAAGTTTTTATCTAGTCTTGAGCATATTTGCCCCACATTACTGGGGCTATATTGTCTGGAATGACCTCTAACTTTCTATCTAATATCCCGTCCGTTTCTGCAATAAAATCAATAAAGAAAGATAGAGCCTCAAATACAATTATTTCACAATTACTTTTAGCTAATATGGCATCAGTATAATGAGTAACTTTAGCATTTGAATTAGATTTAGGCCACTTATTTAAGGCCTACCTTCCTGAATTATGGTATCATGCCAGATAATTTAAATCCCCAGGTAGTAGACAAACAGTAAATCAAATTACTAACACTGCAAGAAAAAAAGCAAATTGCTCTTGCTATCTAGCACTAACAGTGACTCCAAAGATCACATAAGCCAAATCAATGACTGCATATGAATCAAAAGTGACTAAGAAGCACCTTACAATGAGAAAATATGGAGAGTCACAGTTCTCATCTAATTGTGGCTACCTTGTATTAATCTATGTATAAGTCCAATTGTATTCTATAAATTATGTCCAAAATATATTTAATTTCTGTTCCAGCTAAATTGAGATCATAATTAGAAGAGTGTTGCTATTGAGTACAAACTACTCCTCTAATTTCTGCTTTAAAATTAAAGCTCTATTCATCCTCTTTAAAATATGGCAACTATGATTTTATATTTATGACTTTATTGTGGGAGGAGATCTATGGGAACAGTCATTTTGCATTTCCACTGAAGAAGTTGTTGCACTGTTTTTCTTCATACTTTCAAGGGAAAATACTTTTATTTTTCCCTAAAACCACAATAAACTAATCCTACCATCAGTTTAAAGAATGACTAGGGCTTGCCTGATAGCTCAGAATCTGCATGCAATGTAGGAGACCCTGCTTCAATTCCTGGGTCAGGAAGACCCACTGGAGAAGAGATAGGCTACCCACTCCAGTATTCTTGGGCTTCCCTTGTGGCTCAGCTGGTAAAGAATCCACCTGCAATGCAGGAGGCCTGGATTCGATCCCTAGGTTGGGAAGATCTCCTGGAGAAGAGGAAGGCTACCCACTCCAGGATGCTGGCCTGGAGAATTCCAAGGACTGTATAGTCCATGGGATTGCAAAGAGTTGGACACCACTGAGTGACTTTTACGTTCACTTTCAGAATCTGTACAGAAAATCACTTTGGTTCTGTATGTTCCAACTTAGAAACTTAGCAAAATTCTGCTACTGAAAATTCTGTCTTCAATATCCCCAATCATGGATATAATCTCTGTTTCCAAAGCTTCCTAGTTTTTAAAAACTATTTTAAATTTTTATTATCTAAACTTTCCATGTATAGTTTATTAATATTACTTGCTTTAAAAAACACAATATGGAGGTATGGTTCACATACAAAAAAGCCGAATATATTTAATGTATACAACTGATGAGTTTGGAGATAAGTGGTTGTTGTTCACTCAGTCAGGTCCAACTCTTTGCAACCCCATGGACTGAAGCACTCCAGGCTTCCTTGTCCTTCATTATCTCCTGCAGCTTGCTCAAACTCATGCCCATTGAGTCAGTGATACCATCCAATCATCTTGTTCTCTGTCATCCCCTTCTCCTCCTGCCTTTAATTTTTCTCAGCATCAGGGTCTTAACATAAGTAGATACCTACCCCCTAAAACAACCATCACAATCTATGTCATAAACATATCCATCACCTCCTTAAAGGTTCTTCTTATCATATAAGCACTTTTATAAACTGGTATGAATGTCTGGAGAAATAGTCAAAGCTCCCTAATTTTTGAATGCCAGTGTTTGTCAGAAGGAACTTCCCTGGTTCAGAGGTAAAGAATCATTCTGCAATGCAGGAGATGTGGGTTCAATCCCTGAGTTGGGAAGATCCCCTGGAGGAGGGCACAGAAACCTACTCCAGTATTCTTGCCTGGAGAATCCCATGAACAGAAGAGCCTGGCAGGTTACAGTCCATTGAGTCACAGAGTTGGACACGACTGAAGTGACTGAGCATGCCTGCACACGCAGCAAATTGTCAGAGACATTTGGATTTCAGCATTGCATTTATAGACACCACCAAGAGATTTTTAAAAGTGATTTATCTGAAAGAACAAACATAGGGATAAATTTAATGAGGAGTTTGGAGGCAATTCTATCTTTATTGTTTTTGTTGTTGCTGTGGTTCTTGGGAGGTAGGGTACATGTGTGTAAGTGTGTGTGTAAAAGTGTGTGTGTAGACTTGTTGACAGGCAGCAGATGAGCTTTGTATTATTTCCTAGGGCTGCCTCAACAAAATGCCACAAACTCACTGTATTTAAATTGCAAAAATTTATTGTCTCACAGTTTGGGGTATTAAAAGTCCAAAATCATGCTGTCTACAGGGACATGGGCCATATGAAACCTATAAAGGAAATCTTTCCAGGCTTATGGTGGTTTGTCAGCAACCTTTAGTGTTACCTGGTTGGTCGAGCCAACACTCTGATCCTTGGTCCTCACATAGCATTTCCTATATTTCTGTCTTCATACGTACATCAGTCTTGTAAAATTAGGGGCTCACAATGCAGCAGTGTAATAGCATGTTAATTTGTTAACAGCCAACTATGTTTGCATGACATGACTTTAGTTCCAAAAAATAAGAACTTACTCATTTCTCTTGATTCTGTGAGTTTTCTCATGCTCCACTCTGCAGTTCTTCTGGTCTCATGTGGAGTCTCTTACAAGGCTGTGTTCAGCTGAAAGATGACTTGAGGTGCATTATTTCATTCTAAATGTACTCTCTGCATAGTCTTTAATCATTCAGCAGTCTAGCCTGGCTTCAGTTCAGCACAGCTACTCGATTCCACAACAGCAGGTCTCTTCTGCCCCATTTCATCTGTCAAAGTGAGAACACAGTCTGGCCCACAGTTAAGAAGTGTATGAATAGATTCATCTCTTATATCAGGATTGGCATGCCCAAACACACTGGGAGGTAACTGTGGGAGCCATAGGTGACAATTACTTAGGATCAAATACTACTTGCCACTATGGTTACTAGTTCTAGTTATTTCTTTTAATAAGTCATCATGTTCTACTCTATCATTAGAAGTCCAATGAGAAGAGAAAAACCACAGGATAATTTACACAGGAAGAGTTTTATATAACAAAGTTGAACTAAAACAAGGAATTGGAAGAATGAGGAGTAACTATCAAAAAGAGGATTGTAAAAATTTAGGAATATAGGACTGATAGATACAAGAACACCATATACCATTAGAACTGAATAGAGATATCCAAGTAAAAGAAACCCTCCAGCCAGGGAAACTGAACATGATGACAGCTTCAAAGGAAAGAGATATTCTATTTTAATCACTTCCACTCAGGCACAACTTATGAACAGTGATGGTATATAATTACAACATATTTTCTTTGTTGAAGTCACTGAGAAATGTTTTTCCTATTAAAACCTAGAAATGTGAAAATAACAAATAAGATGAATAAGTTTCAGGGATCTAACATATAGCATGGTGATTACAGTCAATCGTAGTGTATCATGTACTTGGTATTGCTAAGAGAGTAGATGATAAAAGTTCTCACTACACACAAAAAATGGCAATTATGTGACCTGATTGAGGAGTTAGCTAACCCTATGATAGGGCTGATTTTGCAACATGTAAGTGTCAAATCAATACACTGTATACTTTAAAATTACATAATTTATATACCAATTATATTTCAATAGAGCTAGGGGAAATAATTTAAAAATAGCAAGTAGGATTATTTCTGATTAGAATAAAGAACATTATTGAAAAATGTGCAAAATATTTTAAATGATTTAAGCATCTAGACATTTCAAGGTATCTTGTGTTAGGAAAATTTCCAAGTTTGATGCCATTTTTCCCAGAAAAGAAGAGAATTATTAAACGGCCAATTCTCTGAGACTCTTGGACTAAAAATAATATTGTTTTCTAAGCATGTCCTAAAAGTGTCTAGGCCCTGTTAATTCATAGTTGCATTAAAAATTTGTTGAATAAAAATCTATGAATTTTTTTTCATATAGATATGAGAGACTTAAAGATAGCAGTTCTGTCAAATTTTAAAAATACATAAAATGTTTTTTAAGACATACATTTGATTTAAATATCCTTATTAAAACTCATAACAACTTCCACTGTCAGTAGAAAAAAAAAATCCTGTGGCTTTCATAACTTTAGATTCCAAATAATATCTTAACTTCCATATTATGGCCCAAAAGACATTTAGTCATTATTTTTTGATACTAATAATTTTATCTTTCTTCTGCTAATTATATGGACCATTAAACTAAACTATGCAAAATAATCACAATGATGTGCATGCACAGTCACTAAGTCATCTCTAAGTCTTTGTGACCCCATGGACTCTAGCCCACCACCCTCCTCTGTCCATGGGATTTCCCAAACAAGAATACTGGAGTCAGTTGCCACTTCCTTTTACAGAGGATCTTCCCAGCTCAGGGATTGAACCTAGTCATCTGCATTGACAAGTGAGTTCTTTACCACTGAGCACCAGGGAGCTCAATCACAATTATATTGAGGACTTAGATGGGCACTGAAATTAGTAAATAATAATAATACTAGTAATAAATACTAAGTATAGACCATCTTATGGAAAAAAGCTAAACTATTTCTGAGGTCATAGTTACAAAATAATAGCTTGTCTTCATTTATCTATTTCATTGCAAAAGGTTCCTCTGAACTACATTACCGCAAGCAATGTTATCAATTTTTAAAATGCACACACATTAACAGTTACTGACCTTGACCACAATAAAATAATTGAGGAAGCCCACTTAGCTTGAAAATATAAAAATAAATTATACAAATGCTACAGAGAAGTAGAGAAAAATAATATTTAAAAAATTCAGTTGTTTGTATTTGGTATACAGCAACATAATAAAACCAGGGTGGAGGTGGCTATCTGGGAAAATATGTGTGATTCACCAGGAGAATAAAAGCAAACATATTTTAAATTTTAAAATATTTTAAATTTCATTTGAAAAAATCATATTATTCAAAACTGATGATAGAGTAAAATATCTTTGGTAAGATATAAATCTGTCAGTGGTTTTGCCTGCAGCAATTAGCTTCAGTATTGTGAAACAAAAGTCAAAATTATGTCAGTATTGCTAAAAGAGTTTTTTAAAAGGGAGCCAGAATCCACTGAGAAAGTGGGATTACGTAGGTCTCAGCCTGATGGAATCTAAACTTTTGACCACTTATAGTCTTAAGATAGTCATTCAAAAATTCCACACAATATCCAGAAATTTGAGATATTACCAGACACTTACCCTAAATAACTGGCTATAGCCTATCCCTTATGAACAAATATTTGCTTTTTGCATCAGAGCCAACCATAATTCTTGCAAGAAACTTTAACAACGCTGTGTCCTGTATAAGCTCTTGACTCATTCCCTTTCTCGGAACTCTCTTTAAAACATTTTACCTGAATCTGTGTTTCCTGAATTGCTATTCCTAACACTCTAAATAGAGCTTTTTATTCTTTGTTGCCTTGGTACTAATTATTGTTTTTCAACAGTGGAGATAACGTTAGAATAGTAAACTCACTCTACCTTATGTATAATTGTCAAATTTCATGTGGAGTAAAGCAAAGGAGTCAAACAACAATTGTAAATTTTCCAATATCCTGATAAAAATAAGTATATATAAAATTTGAACATGAAAAATAAATATTTTTAAAATACAATGCACCAAAAATTGATAAAAGGATTAAACTGGCATAACAAAGTTTGCTCTAGGAAAATGTTTTCTACAAAGATTCATCAGTTCTATGGCAAATGATGGAAAGATTTGATTTCAAAAAATCATGACAAAAACATCAAGATTAAAATGTCCAGTGATAATAAAAAGATGAAATTTAAGTGGTAGAGTCGACATTTTCTATGTCCAAGATAGAAAGATACTGTTCAGGGAAGGCTTTGTCTCTAATCAGCCAAAGAGAATCCAAGATGCTAAATTTGGTTGTACTTGCAAAGAAACATTCTGGAAAATAAAAGAGCAATTATCACTGAGCTAAGTTTCAAACTTCTTTTGTTCACTGCTTTTATATTCATATAATGAATGAACAGCATTGTCAAGAGTATTTTAAAGTGCCTTAGGATAGGACTGGCATCCAGCCAGGAAATTCTGCAAATGCAATTCTGAAGGGAATAAAAAAGAAATATAGAAACACAAAGTGGGAGTTGTATTTTTGTATTGCCTTTTTTTTTGTTTTTTGGTTTTTTTGTACAGTCTCAGAATGCTTGTGCAAATCAATTTCTGCAGCAATGGGACTCAAATTCTGATTTTTTTTCTTGAATAGAATATAAACTATTGAGGTTACAGTTAGAGAATGACCTCCAGTGGCTTGAATAAATTACACATAACAGCCCATAAATTACATTTGTCCCAGATCTGACAACCTCAGAATTACACTGGAACAGGACTAACTAGTGTAATGTTCATGTCAAAGAAATTTCTTATTCCCCAAATAAAATAACCTAACTATGACAGTATTATAATCACCACGGGCTTCCCCAGTAGCTCAGCTGGTAAAAACATCCACCTGCAAAGCAGGAGACCCCAGTTCGAT
Source organism: Antilocapra americana (assembly GCA_007570785.1). Taxonomy (NCBI): domain Eukaryota; kingdom Metazoa; phylum Chordata; class Mammalia; order Artiodactyla; family Antilocapridae; genus Antilocapra; species Antilocapra americana. The sequence continues at coordinate 33,760,786 of ML661338.1, read as the reverse complement.
TTCTAGGTCTGAAGATCCCCTAGAGAATTGATAGGCAATCCACACCAGTACTCTTGGGCTTCCCTGATGGCTCAGACAGTGAAGAATCCACCTGCAAGGCCAGAGAGCTGGGTTCTGTCCCTCCGTTGTGAAGATCCTCTGGAGGAGAGTATGGCAACCCACTCCGGTGCCTGGAGAATCCCCATGGATTTTACCATGTGGAAAACAGATAGCTAGTGAGAACCTGATAAACCACACCAGAAACTTAACTCAGTGCTCTGTGATGATCTAGAAGGGTGGGGTGGGGTGGGGGAGAGTGAGAAGGACGTCTGAGAGGAGGAAATGTATTTTTACATACAGCTGATTCATGTTGTTGTACAGCAACAAATTAACACAAAATTTTAAAGCAATTACACTCCATTAAAAAAAAAAAGGTCAGTACACAAAGAAGCAGGTGGAACAAAAAAGAGCATGTGAGTGCATTCTTTGCTTAAAGCGGAACTATTTTGTGATGCAGGCAGAAACTGCAATCTAAATATTATGCATTTTGTATGAGTTTGAGCTGCCAAATTAACAGAGATGGAATCCTTGCATAAAAATCAGCCATTCTGTTTGATAAGTGGAAAAATTAAGGGGGTGTGTGAAGCTGAGATATGCAGCATACCTCAGATATGCAGATGACACCACCTTATGGCAGAAAACGAAGAACTAAATAGCCTCTTGATGAAAGTGAAAGAGGAGAGTGAAAAAGTTGGTTTAAAACTCAACATTCAAATAACTAAGATCGTGGCATCCGATCCCATCACTTCATGGCAAATAGATGGAGAAACAATGGAAACAGTGACAGACTTTATTTTGGGGGGGCTCCAAAATCACAGCAGATGGTGACTGCAGCCATGAAATTAAAAGGCACTTACTCCTTGGAAGAAAAACTATGACCAACCTAGATAGCATATTAAAAAGCAGAGATGTTACTTTACCAACAAAGGCCCATCTAGTCAAAGCTATGGTTTTTCCTAGTCATGTATGGCTGAGAGTTGGACTATAGAAAGAAAGTTGAACACGGAAGAATTGATGCTTTCGAACTGTGGTGTTGAGAGTTTCAACTCTCTCGACTTGAGAGTTCCTTGAACTGCAAAGAGATCCAACCAGTCCATCCTAAAGGAAGTCAGTCCTGAATATTCATTGGAAGGACTGATGTTGAAGTTGAAACTCCAATCCTTTGGCCACCTGATGTGAAGAACTGACTCATTTGAAAGGACTCCGATTCTGGGAAAGATTGAAGGCTGAAGAAGAAGGGGATGACAGAAGATGAAATGGTTGGATGGCATCACCAACTCGATGGAACTGAAACTTCCTAGAACATAAATAATATCTGACGGCATGTATGCTTCATTTTGTGCAACATCCTGTTCCTCCTGAGTCTGTGTTGCTGCTATAGAACAAGACCTCTCTGGAGCACTTTATTGTACTTAGACACAACTCTGAATTCTGGAGACAGGAAATGAACTGGGAAACACAGACTCTGAACATGCTCAATATTAGCTTATCATGAAATGTAAATTTATGCCAAGGTCTGGAAAGGAAATTATAAATATAATGTCCTGGGAAGAAAACATTTAAAGTTGAAATCCCCTGAACAGTGCCGGCCAAGTGTAACTAACATTTTTACACAGGAAAGATAATGCAGGGTATGTTTATGTATAAGTTCATTTTCAAAGCAGGAATGAAAATTCTTAAGTTTCTCTTGGACAAAAAGAAAAAAAAAATGAGGCAGAATAAATTCATCATACCTAATGTGGCTAGCTGTAAAAACAGAAAGGCCATACTACTATCAGGACGGAATTATAGCAAAAACCAAAGCAAAAGGTGTGTAGAGGGAAAAAGAATATCTGTTTCCTGATATGTAGCTCAAAAGTGCTATTACAGCAAAACAACAAACTCACTTTATTTTTTAATTAATTAATTTATTTTAAATGAAGGATATTTGTTTTACAATATTGTGATTTTTTTTTTTGCCATACATCAACATGAATTGGCCACAGACATATGTGTGTCTCCCTCACCCTGAACCCCCCTCCCACCTCCCTCCTCATCCTATCCCTCTGAGTTGTCCCAGAGGACCAACCTTGGGTGCCCTGTTTCCTGTATCAGACTGGTCATCTATTTTGTATGTGGTAATATATATGCCTTAATGCTATTCTCTCAAATCATCCTACCCTCGCCTTCTCTCACTGAGCACTGTAAAGGACAAACTCACTTTACCTGGAAAATGATAAAAAAAAAAAATGATTAACAGAATGTGGAAGAGTAAACTCTTGAAGGCAGTTCAGAAGATAAAAGAGGAAAGGGATCTGGAACAATCTAGATGTTATCTGCCTGGAACAATTTCCTACAGACCTAACTGGGAACCAGGATAAACTATTCAAAATTGTTCCATCTCCTAAGTCTGCAAAGAAGTCTATGAGAAAAAGTTCTCTAATGCTAAACTGGATTCACTGGTGGATAAGACAGTAAAGAATCGCCCTGCAATGCAGGAGTCCCAGGTTTGATCCCTGGATGGGGAAGATCCCCTGTCATGGGAAATGGCAACCTACTTCTGTATTCTTGGACAGAGGAGCTTGGCAAGCTACAGTCCATAGGGTCACAAAGAGTCATACACAACTGAGCAATTAACACATAACATAGCAATGCTAAACTGGAAGATATAACTTAGCCTGTGAGCTAACTGATTTTTCTAACTCTCTTTATCTTTCCGTTTTCCAGTATAGATTCTGGAAGGGTTCATCTGTGTCGGCAAACTCGCATACATGCCTGTGAAGTCACTTCAGTCATTTCTGTCTCTTTGTCACCTTAAGGACTCTAGCCCACCAGACTCCTCTGTCCATGGGGATTCTCCAGGCAAGAATACTGAAGTGGGTTGTCATGCGCTTCTCCAGGGGATCTTCATGGCCCAGGGACGGAACCTTTGTCCTTTCTGTCTTCTGCATTGGTAAGTGGGTTCTTTACCACTAGTGCCACTTGGAAAGCCTCTGCTAAAATGTCTTTGAATCTAACCTAGATATTGTGCTTAGTTGCTCAGTTGTGTCCATCTCTTTGCCCTCCCACAGACTGTAGCCCCACCAGGCTCCTCTCTCCATGGGGATTCTCCAGGCAGGATTACTGGAGTGGGTTTCCATGCCCTCCTCTGGGGGCTCTTCCTAAACCAGTGATCAAACCCAGGTCTCCTGCACTGCAAGCAGATTATGTGCTATAAAATTAATATGTACTCATATCACTTCTGCCTTCCATGATGATAAAGTTGTGGATATTCCATTTAAAGTGAGGCTTTGAAGTTCAGCTGCCTAATACTTGGTTCACTATCCAGCTATGGGTCCTTCAGAGAGAATGAATAATTATACTAACTACATCATTTGTTTATTGTGTGGCTGAAATAGTAAATATAAAGGAAGTGTTATTGGAAGATATGTTTTAATACTTTGCAATAAGAATCGATTACTATTGTGTTATTTGGCTGTTACTGATATTATGTTATAATAGAAAGCACCCTATGACATATTTGTAGAACAAGGAAATATATAAATAAAATAGTACACCAAAATGAAATACAAACCTTAGTTTTTTGGAATATACTATCCTAAATTCTTGAAGTAAGTTTACTTAAAAAGTTATCATTAACAATTTATGACATTTTTTCTATTTTTTTCTATGAATTCCTGCATATGCTTTTATTCACATAACAAAATGTATCAAATGGTCGTAAGCAGAAAAGTAACTCCTTTTTAAGATGTCAAATATTTGTCCTAATAGCTTTTTTCAATCATATAGATTTTCCTTATCAGTATCTTATTGCAAAATATAAATTTAATTAAATCTCAGCAAGCAATTAACATTTACATGAAAGTTCTCTTAGGAAAATAAAAAAAAAATAAAAAGCTTCTTAACTTTAAACAAGTCACTTTAAATACTACTGAGATTTATATTCTTTGTACAAAGTGACCACAAAAATTCAACATGAATTAAATTTAGAAAATGAGACAGGAATATCTCCAACCTGTTGATGTTGAATATCAAGCCAGCAAAGTGGATTTTGAAATAGTATTTGGTATCTTTTCCACATTATGTTACACAGATATATTTATGCTTTGTTGATTCTGTGACATCTACATTACTATCTCTCTTTACTGTTTAAAGATAATTGATAAACATCAGAATGGGAAAAAATGTTTTTTACACATAACAACGTAAATCTTAAGAAAAATTGATGGATTTAGGGGACAAGAAGATGCATAAACCATGAGACTCCAACTGCAATTTACTTATCTCAGTATTTGGAAACACAGTTATGAATGTGCTATTCTAGCTGAACAGAGAAATGGTATCTCCCACATGCATCACCTTTGATTTTACACTGAAGTAGAAGGAAAGTCAGCCTATATGTATTCATCGACTGATGAACATGAAGCTGACTTTATGAATGGTGCATTGCCCACAAATTAGGTACAGATTGTCATTAATGAAAATAAGTGGAGGTAAGGAGAGAGGGACTCTATAGAGATTTCTTTAACACATTTAGCAGTAAATATTCACCCGCAGAAACTCTCAATATGCAAATATATGTTAGCAAATAATGAATCCTTTGAAATGCCAGTGTGCTGCTACTTCTTATGAGGATTTGAAAAGAACATAAGGTTGATAAACATATTTTAATCTTCAATATTGTCATAATTGGAAATAAAAATATTGATTTTACCTGATTTAGATTCATTTTTAGATAATCACATCAGCTATCACCGTTAAAAGTAATTTTGTGAAATTGTCCCAGTTACTGCTGATTCCTTCATTGTGGACTGGGATATTCACGTCCAAAGTGACATAAAGAAAACTGCAGTTCCTAGATGGATTTTGACTTGATTTGGAGAAACATTGCCCCTAATATATCACTAGATAATCATTAAAATCCAAGGAAATAAAGGCAAACATTTATATTACAATAGCATGTGTAGGCATGCTAAGTTGCTCCAATTGTGTCCAATTCTTTGCAACCCTACAGACTGTAGCCTGCCAGGCTTCTCTGACCACAGGATTCTCCAGGCAAGAATATTGGAGTGGGTCGTCATGCTCATAAACAGCTGTGTACCAATTAATAAGACAAACTGAAAGAAATAGATAAATTCTGAGAAACACCCAAACCTTCCAAGACTGAATAAGGAGGAGACAGAATATCTGGATAGGCTGATCGATAGAACAAAGATTAAAATGGTAATCAAAAACCTTTCAAAAAACAGAAGTCCAGGGCTAGGCAGTGTCACAGATGCTGTGCTGTGCTTAGTCACTTAGTCATGTCCATCTCTTTGCTACCCTATGGACTGTAGTCCACCAGGCTCCTCTGTCCATGGAGATTCTATGGGCAGAATACTTGAGTGGGTTGCCATGCCCTCCTCCAGGGGATCGTCCCAACCTGAGGATTGAACCCAGGTCTCCTGCATTCCAGGTGGATTATTTACCATCTGAGCCACCAGGGAAGCCCAAGATAGAGAACCCTATTGGAGTAGGTAGCCTATCCCTTCTCCAGGGTATCTTCCCAACCCGGAAACTAAATCAGGGTCTCCTGCATTGCAGGCGGATTCTTTACCAGTGGAGCTACCAGGGAAGCCCGTGTCACAGATTATTCTACCAAAAATTCAGAGGATTTAACACTTGTTTTTCTCAAACTATTGCAAAACACTGAAGAAAAGGAAACACTCACTCATTTAGTGAGACCAACATCACCAAAAGGATGATACCAAAGACAAAGCACAAAAATGAAAATTATAGGTGAATATCTTTTATGGCACTTAGCCAGATGGCTCAATGGTAAAGAATTCAAACACCAATGCAAGATATAAAGGAACTCGGATTCAGTCCCTATTTAGGTGAAGAACCCTAGAGGAGGAAGTGACAACCCACACCAGTAATATTGCCTGGAAAATCCCACGGGCAGAGGAGCCTGGTGGCCTATAGTACACAGGGTCACAAAGAGTTGAACATGACTGAACAACTGAGCATGAATGCTGATGATCATAGATGCAAAAATCTTTGACAAAATAGTAGCAAACTGAATTCAAAAATAAATCAAAAATATCATATACTATGGCCAAGTGGGATTTAGTTCAGGGATGCAAGAATGGTTTGTTCTTTTATGTCCTTGTATTATTCATTTCTTGTATTTATAATTAAATTTACCAGGGCTTCCACATAGATTTGAAGATTTCTTTATGGAAAATTTTAAATAAAAATCTGTGTCCCTCTTCTAGAAATAGGATGATTCAAGTTTTGTATTTTTAAAGTCAGTTTTGATCATCCATACCTTTCAAGAAATTACCCATTTCATTTTAGTGTTTATTCTTTGTACCATAAGATTGTTCAATAATATTCACTTCTTATTAAATATATAGAAGGAGCATATGTATACCCATGGTGTATTCATGTAAATGTATGGCAAAACCAACACAATAAAGTAAAGGAAATTTAAAAATAAATAAATAAATATATATATATATATATATATATATATATATATATATATATATATA
>ML661338.1:33738538-33754222 GCA_007570785.1 Antilocapra americana | reverse complement strand
ATATATATATATATATATATATATATATATATATATATATATATATAGAGAGAGAGAGAGAGAGAGAGAGAAGAAGCATCTCCTTCTTACAGCTTAGCTATTTTTAAAACAAATTTAATAATTTTGGCTTTCAGATTTATCAGTTTCCTGTATTACTTATTTTTTCTTCTAGGGATGCTTGTTCTAATCTTTTGTTTTTCACTTTTTGTTTAGTATGTACACTCTTTCTAACTTTTTATAGTACACACTGTAATGACTGATCTTCAGTTTCGTTTCTTCTTTTCTACTGTTAGCATAAAGTATGCTAACATAAAGCATGAACTAAAGGCCCTCTTGATGAAAGTGAAAGAGGAGAGTGAAAAAGTTGGCTTAAAGCTCAACACTCAGAAAACTAAATCATGGCATCCATTCCATCACTTCCTGGGAAATAGAAGGGAAAACAGTGGAAACAGTGTCCGACTTTATTTTGGGGGGCTCCAAAATCACTGCAGATGGTGATTACAGCCATGAAATTAAAAGATGCTTGTCCCTTGGAAGGAAAGTTATGACCAACCTAGACAGCATATTAAAAAGCAGAGACATTGCTTTGTCAATAAGGTCCATCTAGTCATGACTATGGTTTTTCCAGTGGTCATGTATGGATGTGGAAGTTGGACTATAAAGAAAGCTGAACACAGAAGAGTTGATGCTTTTGAAGTGTGGTGTTGGAGAAGATTCTTGAGAGTCCCTTGGACTGCAAGGAAATCCAACCAGTCCATCCTAAAGGAAATCTGTCCTGTATGTGCATTGGAAGGACTGATGTTGAAGCTGAAACTCCAGTACTTTGGCCACCTCCGGGGAAGAGTTGACTCACTGGAAAAGACCCTAATGCTGGGAAGGATTGGGGGCAGTAGACGAAGGGGACGGCAGAGGATGAGATGGCTGGATGGCATCACTGACTCAATGGACATGGGTTTGGGTGGACTCTGGGAGTTAGTGATGGACAGGGAGACCTGGCGTGTTGAGGTTCATGGGGTTGCAAAGAGTCGGACAGAACTGAGCAGCTGAACTGAACTGAACTCTTAGCATTTATGGTTGTGGGTTTTCTATAAACCACTCCTTTGCCTGCACTCCACAAATATCAAAGCTTTAAATTTCATTCTTTTCAAATATTTCCTAGTTTTCCTTTTAATTAGTTTAAGCATTGGATTGAAGGTTTTAGCCAGTAGAGCAATGAAAGTGTTGGGGCAGTCCCTGGGGTCACAAAGAGTCAGACACGATTAAGTAACTGAACAAATCACTAAGTCATGCCAAACTCTTTGCTGACCTCATGGACTTTAATCCACCAGGCTTCTCTAGCCACAGGATTTCTTAGGCAAAAATACTGGAGTGGGAGGCCATTTCCTCCTCCAGGGGATCTTACTGAACCAGGAATTGAAGCACTGTCTCCTGCATTGGCAGGCAGATTCTCTACCACTGAGCCACGAGGGAGACCCCAACCTATCACTAGTAGACTGGATATTTTGTAGCAAATTTAAATGATAATTTGTTATTCTGAAACTGGGTGAACTATAGCTATGTATTTGAACATTAAGGAATTCAACAAACATAACTTTGAATAAATTATCCAAGGCGTAAAGAATACATGTCATCTATATAATATATATCATACATATAATATATAGCACATTTATTTTAATCATATTATAAATTTGGAAGTTAAGAAGTTATTTCCTTTGGAGAGGAGAAGGGTAGGTGAACAGGAGGAGACAAGAAAGGTTTTTGAAGGACTGGTGAGATTCAGTACGTTGATGTAAATTGGCAGTTAAAATTGTGTGGTCATTCTGTATTGTACACTTTCAGTTCAGTTCAGTTCACTTCAGTCACTCAGTTGTGTCCCACTCTTTGTGATCCCATGAATCACAACATGCCAGGCTTCCTGTCCATCAGAAACTCCTGGAGTCCACCCAAACTCATGTCCATCCAGTCGGTGATGCCATCCAGCCAATTCATCCTCTGTTGTCCCCTTCTCCTCCTGCCTCCAGTCCTTCCCAGCATTAGGGTCTTTTCCAATGAGTCAACTCTTCACATGAGATGGCCAAAGTATTGGAGTTTCAGATTCAACATCAGTCCTTCCAATGAACACCCAGGGCTGATTTCCTTTAGGATGGACTGGTTGGATCTCCTTGCAGTCCAAGGGACTCTCAAGTGTCTTCTCCAACACCACACTTCAAAAGCATCAGTTCTTCAGTGCTCAGATTTCTTTACCATCCAACTCTCACATCCATACATGACTACTGGAAAACCACAGTCTTGAGTAGATGGACCTTTGTTGGCAAAGTAATGTCTCTGCTTTTCAATGTGCTATCTAGGTTGGTTATAACTTTCCTTTCTAGGAGTAAGAGTCTTTTAATTTCATGGCTGCAATCACCATCTTCAGTGATTTGGGAGCCCAGAAAAATAAAGTCTGACACTGTTTCCACTGTTTTCCCATGTATTTCCCATGACGTGATGGGACCAGATGCCATGATCTTAGTTTTGTGATTTTTAAAATCTGTACTAAAGTTAGACTTAAAATAACGCCCTCCTATAATTGATTAAATGTACTAAGTGATTCATTTCAGGATTCTTCTAGATGGCACTGAGAACTGCTATTGAGTGGTTTACTAAGCATGGTTGATATGAGTTCTCATTCTAACACTTGCAATGATGCTAAATGCCTCTATAAGCAGTGTAACATTTCCACATCTGATTTTTCATCTATAGTATGAAATGAGTCCAGTTCAATTCAGTTTCTGAGTCGTGTCTGACTCCTTGCAATCCCATGGATTGCAGCACACCAGGCTTCCCTGTCCATCACCAACTCCCATGGCTTGCTCAAACTCATGTCCATCGAGTAGGTGATGCCATCCAACCATCTCATGCTCTGCTGCCCCCTTCCCCTGCCTTCTATCTTTGCCAGCAATTCCTCCTGCCTTCAATCTTTATAAGCATCAGAGTCTTTTCTAAGGAGTCAGTTTTTAGCATCAGGTGGTGGAAGTATTTGAGCTTCAGCTTTAGCATCAATCCTTTCAATGAACATTCGGGACTGATTTCAATTAGGATTGTTTGGTTTGCTCTCCTTGCTGTCAAAGGAACTCTCAAGAGTATTCTACAACATCAGAGTTCAAAAGCATTAATTCTTCCATGCTCAGCCTTCTTTATGGTCCAATTCTTACATCCAAACATGACTACTGGGAAAACCATAAATTTGAATATATGGACCATTGTTGGCAAAGTAATGTCTCTGCTTTTCAATATACTGTCTAGGTTGGTCATAGCTTTTCCTTCAAGGAGCAAGTGTCTTTTAATGTCGTGGCTGCAGTCACCATCTGCAGTGATTTTGGAGCCCAATAATATAAAGTTTGTCACTATTTCCATTGTGTTCCCATCTATTTGCCACAACGTGATGGGACTAGAAGCCATGATCTTAGTTTTTGAATGCTGAGTCTTAAGCCAGTTTTTTCACTCTCCTTTTTCAGTTTTATCAAGAGGCTCTTTAATTCCTCTTCACTTTCTACCATAAAGATGGTATCATCTGCATATCACGTTATTGATATTTCTCCAGGCAACCTTGATTCCAGCTTGTGTTTCATCCAGCCTGGCATTTCCCATGATGTACTGTGAATATAAATTAAATAAGAAGGATGATAATATACAACCTTGAAATACTCCTTTCACAATTTGAAACCAGTTTGTTGTTCCATCTCTGGTTCTAACTGTTGCATCTTGACCTGCGTACAGATTTCTCAGGAGGCAGATAAGCTGGACTGGCATTCCTATCTCTTGAAGAATTTTCAACAGTTTGCTGTGATCACATAGTCAAAGGGTTTGGAATAATCAATAAAGCAGAAGTAGATTTTTTTTTCTGGAGTTCTCTTGCTTTTTCTATGATCCAACAGATGTTGGCAATTTGATCTCTGGTTCCTTTGCCTTTTAAAAATTCTGCTTGAACATCTTGAAGATCTTGGTTGATATGCTGTTGAAGCCAGGCTTGGAGAATTTCCAGCTTTACTCTGCTAGCATGTGAGATGATTGCAACTGTGTGGTAGTTTGAACATTCTCTGTCATAGCCTTTCTTTGGGATTGGAATGAAAACTGACCTTTTCCAGGCCTGTAGCCACTGCTGATTTTTTCGAACCTGCTGGCATATTGAGTGTAGCACTTTCACAGCATCATCATTTAGAATTTGAAATAGCTCAACTAGAATTCCATTAGCTTCACTAGTTTTGTTCGTAGTGATGCTTTCTATGACCCACTTGACTTTGCATTCCAGGATATCTGGCTCTAGGAGAGTGATCACCCCATCGTGGTAATATGTGTCATTAAGACACATTTTCTTTCTGGAGTAATTTCTCCTCTCTTCTCCAATAGCATATGGGGTACCTACTGACCTGGGGAATTCATCTTTCAGGGTCTTACCTTTTTGCCTTTTCATTCTGTTCATGAGGTTCTCAAGGCAAGAATACTGAAATGGTTTGCCGTTTCCTTCTCCACCGGACCACTTTTTGTCCAAACTCTCTACCACGAACAGTTCATCTTGGGTGACCCTACACGGCATGGTTCATAGTTTCATGGAGTTAGACAAGGCTGTGATCCTTGTGATCACTTTGGTTAGTTATTCTGTCTGCTTTTTTATGAATAAAAATAAGAGGCTTATGGAAGTTTCTTGAGGGGAGGGACTGGCTCTGGGGGAATCTGAGTCTTGTTCTGATGGGAGGGCCATGCTCAGTAAACCTTTAATTCAATTTTCTGTTGATGGGTTGGGCTGTGTTTCTTCCCCTTTTTTTGGCCTCAGGCCAATCTATGATGGGGTAATGGCAGTAATGGTAACCTCTTTCACTGCTGTATTCAGGGCCCCTGACCCCATGAGAGGCCTCTGTCAACCCACGCCTCCTCCAGAGACTCCTGGCTACTCACGGGCAAGTCTCTTGTGGGGTCGCTCCTCGTTTCTCCTGGGCCATGGTACACACAGTGTCTTGCTTGTGCCCTCAAAGAGTATGTTCCCCAGTCCTGTGGAAGATCTGTAATCAAATCCCACTAGCCTCCAAAGTCAAATTCTCTGGAGGTTCTCAGTCCCTTTCCTGGATCCCCAGGGTGGCAAATGTACTGAGGGTCCTAGAACTTTTGAAACAGTGCAAGAACTTCTTTGATATAATTGTTCTCCAGTTTGTGTGTAGTCTGCTCATTTGGTGACTTTATGATGGGGCTAGTAGTGAACTCCTCCAAAAGGACTTATGACACAGGCAGTGCCTTACGGATCGGCCGCAGCCAGAACTCCTGTCACTGCAGCAGGCCATCGCTGACCTGTGCCTCTGCAGGAGACACTCAAACACTGAAAGTATGGTCTGGTACAGTCTCTGTGGTGTCTCTGGGTCCTGGTGTGCAAAAGGTCTTGTTTGAGCCCTCCAAGCATCTCTGGTGTGTATATGGGGTTTGATTCTAAATGCAGTTTCTCCCTTCCTACCATTTGCTGGGGCTGTTCCTTTGCCCTTGGACATGGGTTATCTTTTTTTGGTGGGATCCAACATTGTCTTGTTGATGGTTGTTCAGCAGCAAGTTGCACTTTTGGAGTTCTTTCAAGAGAAGAGGAGTGCACATCCTTCTACTCCGCCATTTTAGACTCTCATTTCACAATCTACTAAAGGACGTTACTCTTATATCCAAAATTTCATGATAAAAACACGTGAATAAAGAGTCTCAAACTCTTTGTTATAATATATATATATATATATATATATATATATATATATATATATATATTTTTTTTTTAAATAATGACCCATACTGAGTAGGAAGAGAACTACTGAAGAATCAAGCCACTGGGGAGTATGAGGATTAATGTTATATCCAAAGCCATGCAGTAGATGTAACCATTAAAAGATTCACCGTAAGAGACCTTTTTCTAATTTATTAAGTGTCTTAAAATTTACAAAATAGTGTCAAGTGAGCTGAGGAGAAATTTCCCTTAGTGGGCATGGTTATACGATGATGTCTTTAACAAGGCACTAGTTCCTCGTGAGGCTAAACCAGCTTCTCTTCATATTCAATGGCTAAATAACACATTTTAATATTTCTAAAATATTTATTATTATGGTGACTAGTTGCAGTTGATTATCTATCATCACAGAAGCTCTCATCTATCATCTCTAAATGACAAGCATGGCTCAGTTTAGCCAACAAAGTGTTCTACTTCCAAGATTTTGTCTTGTGATTAATCCAATTATCTCCTCTGTTATAAGGAGAAAAGATTATATTGGATGGTTTTGTTTCCTGCAGCAAAGTAATTTTCTGCATGACCAGCAATAATGTAATGTGGGGTATTTTAATAAGAAGCAATTATTTTTAAAATTAAACCTTAAACATAATGCAGACTGTAATAATATGGCAGGGATGGGCACAAAATTATGAGTCACTTTAAAAACTGTTAACCCTGCAATGTGCTCTAGTATAAAATAGTGCAATAAAGGAAACATAATTGAAACAGAAAAAAATTCTAAAGCACCTTGAAATGCATATACAATGCTGAAACTGAAAAGGTAATACTTCCTTTTTATGGTATTCCATGATTTAATGGGATTGTTTTCTTCTTTGAAGTTACTAGTCTATTTTTTTAAGACGAAGAAACATTTATGAAAAGGACACATGAAAATAATGATTTTCTCACCAAAGAGAAAATTTTAATATTTAAGGCTAGAAAATGATCAATAATGTGAGTTTTGGCAAAATTAAATCATTGAGTCTGCTATAGGAAAATAGAACCTCGGATCTGCCTGTCATGGTATGTAAATTGAGAAGATGAGCAATAAAAATATCTGAAGGATCTCTGAGATCTGTTGTCCATATCTTTTTATTTTCAAATGTCCCAGTCTACAGACATATAAACAATCACTGAAAGGAAGCCATGCATATTCTCCTTTTGCAATTTAATCCTCTTTTATTTACTTCTGGTTTCTTTACAACTTAAATTAAAATCTGCAGAATAAACACTTATCACATCAGCAAAGAACTGGTCAGAAATTTTCATCTCCAATCAGAGAATTAATTTCTTCCAACACATCTACCTTTAATATTTATCTGCCACCTGAATGATCAAGAGCACTTATTTAACATTCTTCTTATCTTTGAGGTCAGATACATGAAATATCACAAGAAAGCAGACAACATGATGAGTAAAAGTTATAAAAGAAAAATAAACTTTAAAAAGTGCAAAGCCAAGAGAGGCAAGCCCTTTTATGGCCTCCTAATATCATGTAAAGGTTATCTCACAAATTGTTGAAATGATTGTAAAAAAATTGGCAAGTTTAAAGAACAATATAAGATTCCATGCAGAGTCTGCTAGCTGTCTCCTCCATGGCCTTTTCTTCCATATGGCAGTCCTGATGTTTAATTGGCATAAAGGTCAATTAGAATAAAACATGCACGTCTCATTCTGAGTTGAGGAGTGGCATGTGACCAAAGGGTCAAAATCTGAACTATTACATAACAGTTAACCCTGAAAATTTCCAACGGCAATGCTAAGACGCCTTTTTGTGTCTTCTACACTACTGATTGGAGGTAGCCAACATGATGGCTCCAGTTTCATGTTGGACCACGAGCATGATATCTGTAATGGGTCTGGTAGAGAAGGAAGTGGATAGCAGTCTGGGTCATGGCCAACTTGATTCCCTACATGTGAATATTAGTTATTGTCAAGGTAGAATATACTTCTGAACTTTAATCTACTATTTTTATGTATCTGTTATTCACACTCAAATATAACCCACACAGATATAGAATATAGTGTCGGGAATGCTTTACAGTCCATGGAATTCTCCAGGCCAGAATACTGGAGTGGATAGACTTTCTCTTCTCTAGGGGATCTTCCCAACCCAGGGATTGAACCCAGGTCTCCCACATTGCAGTCAGATTCTTTATCAGCTGAGCCACAAGAGAAGCCCAAGAATACTGCAGGGAGTCTTCTATCCCTTCTCCAGTGGATCTTCCTGACCCAGGGATTGAACCAGGGTCTCCTGCCTTGCAGACGGATTCTTTACTAACTTAACCACAAGGGAAGTCCATAGAATATAGCATCAAGAGTTCTATTCTACAGGAAACAAAACCTAAACTATGGGTCCTGTTTATGCAACTGCAGAACCACGAGGTAGGAACATAGAAATCACAGGCTGGGAACCTGGTGACCTTTGTCAGATTTCGATGAATAAATCATCTACATTATCTAGAGACAAATCACATAATGATTTAGGATTCAAAATTAGAGAAAATGATGAGAATATTTTTTTAATTTACATCAAGTTAACATATTTTTTTGTTTTATTTTGTTTTACTTTACAAAGAGTTCTACAAAGGATAGATTTATTTTTCTCTGGGATGTATACTCAGTTTCTCAGTTATGTCCAATTCTTTGTGACCCCATGGACTGTAGCTTACCAGGTTCCTCTGTCCATGGAATTTTTCAGGCAAGAATACTGGGGTGGGTTGTCATTTCTTTCTCCAGGGAATCTTCCCAACCCAGGGATCCAACTTTCATCTCTTGTATCCTCTGGATTGGCAGGCAGATTCTCTACCACTGTACCTGGGATAGTTGGACACAAATTAGAAAGAAACAGAGCTTTGCTAAAAGAAGCTTCCTCTGCCTGTAATCTACAATCATGAGATATGAATATTTGCAAGGTTAAAATATCCAACTTCATCTTTTTGTGGTTCACCAGCGTTCCATTGTAGATGTTTATCACAAGTCTTTAGTCATCAAAATTTTAAAACTTTGTGACCATCAATTGACATAATACCTTGCTAGAGCTACTGCAACAAAATACCATAAGTTGAGGTTTGAATAGCTGAAAATTATTTCCCCATAATTCTGGAGGCATGGAGTATTAGACCAAGAGGTTGGAAGGCTTGGTTTCTCTTGAGTCCTTGCTCCTTGACTTGTAGATGGCCACCTCCCAGCTGTATATTTACCTAGTTATTCCTGTGTGTGTGTACCCCTGGTGTCCTTCCCTCTTCTCAAAAGGACATCCATCCTAATAAATCTCCACCTTATGAACTCTTTTAACCATAATTATGTCTTTCAAGGTCTAGCTCCAAATATAATCACACTAGGGGATAGAGTTTCAACAAACAGATTGTCCCTGACTTACAATGATTTGACTTAATGCATTTTTGACATTATGCAAAAGTGATCCACATTCAGGAGAAACTGTACTTCAAATTTTTAATTTTGATCTTTTCCTGAGCTGGCAATATATATGGTTTAATACCCTCTAATGATGCTAGGCAGTGGCAGCGAGACAGGTGATCATGAGAGTAAGCAACTAACACACTTAACAATCATTTTGTACCCAGACAAATATTCTGTTTTTCACTTTCAGTACAGTATTCAAAAATTACATGTGCTATTCAAAACTTTACTATAATACAGGCCTTTCTGTTACTGTAGGCTAATGTAAGTGTTCTGAGCCTTTTTAAGGTAGGTTAAGCTAAGCTGTGATGTTTGATGGATTAGATGAATTAAGTGCATTTTTTACTTTCAATGGTTGATGGGTTTATTGGGTCAAGACTCATTGTAAGTGGAGAAAGATCTGTATATATTTAGGGGGAACAATCTAATAATAGGACATGTTTAAGAAAATAAAAAGACAACACATAAAAAGAGAGAAAAATTTTGCCATTCATATACTAAAAGGGGTCTAGTATTAAGAACATTAAAGAATGATTGCAATTCAATAACTAACAAAACAATCCACTCAATTAAAGATTGAGTGAAAGATTTGAGTAAAGGTAAAGAAATAGTCAACAATTATATAAAAAGATGTTTAGCATCATTAATTAGGTAAATTAAAGTCAATGCCAGAATACAATTATAAAGTTTGAAAAGTCAGATTTGTATGTGTGTGTGTGTATACACATATCCATATCCATACAATTCAAAGATTTTGTCTCCCTTGTGTATTGGTCAATGTGTATTTAATAGTCATGAAGCTGACTTAGCGTACTCTTTCAGTACTGACTTTTTTCTAGTACCTTTTACCAGTATATCAGTTCCTTTTTTAAGACAACAGACCAAATTAGTCCCTAAAGTTTTTAACCTAAGCCATGAAACTCCAGATTCTTAGTTTCCATTCGTAGGACAGCAAGTAATAATTAATGACACAGTAGTGATTGCTGTATTTTTCAATTGCATTGACCACTTGAATAGACAGAATTTTAAAATGAGGTTATAAAGATGCCCAGAAACTTATAGGAATGATATTCTGTGTTTATACTCTTATTTTGAGAATAGGAAAATAAATATTACCATCATAATATTTTATGGAGTAAAAAATAAAACAGAAACAGTTTTTTATCATCAATAAATATGCATACAGTTTCTTCATTTTAGAGTCAATATGTCAGGTAGAAATACTAAGAAAATATATTTCATTTTCTACTTTGTTTACTCTCATAATAAACTATTTCTTAACACTTTTGTTTAAAAATAAAACTCAACTTTAAATTTAAGTTAAAATAAAAGCTTACATTACATATAAATTGACCAAGGAAATAGATCTTTAAAAATTAAATTTAATTGCCTGGAAATGCATGAGATTTGAAAGAGTAATTAAGTTGACACTGAAATTACTCTTCAAAATTTCATATCCTTTTAAGAACTTAATACAATTCATATCATTAAGACTTAATCTTCTGAAACTCTAGTGAATAGACATGAAGCTTTTAGATAACAAGCAATATCAGAACATTGCAGTTTTCAGCTTCCATAAATTCCTGACTAAGGTCCAATGAAGTTTGGTGAAGGACATAAGCACCATACTAAGGATATTATTGGAAAATATAAACCTTTTGGAAAAGCTGGAATTGCTCAATATCAGATTCCTTTTACTAAATGCTTTGTGATGTGTTGCCTTCATAAGACGATGAAGCAGCAAAAATGATTTTAGGGATCATTGAATAGTATGCATATCAGTGTTCTGCGTTACTTATTTCTTTGAATGTTCTACTACCAAGAGTAAAGTTTTATAAGAAGACGTTACACAAACTCTGTGCTTCTGTTTCAGATTGTTGTCTATACATTACTGACGTTAAGTGTGAGAAAGTGATTAAAATTCTAAATGAAGATAAATTTTGGAAATGATTAAAAAAATTTTAAGGTCATATAGTAGCAGAAGTGAAGTTGAAATTCAGAGCTTCTGATCAAAAGCTGAGCAAGTGTTCATAACAGTAAACTCACTTCCCACTTTGTCACTCCTCAGGAGAGTGAACCGAAACAAAACAGTGCACCAATATAGTAAATTATTGGTATTTTTAAAAGAGGCAAGCAAGTTGTTTTATTATAAAGAAGTATAATAGAGTGATTAACCCAGACCGTGCCACCATTTGACAGCACATTTGGGAAAGAACTCTGTTTTCTGGCTCTAAATCTAGTTCTTAATCATTATTTCTGTCCCTGGCTTAAAAGTCATTTTGCGTGCATGCTAACTCACTTCAGTTGTAATTGACTCTTGGCGACCCATGGACTGTCCCCTGCCAGGCTCCTCTGTCCCTGAGATTCTCCAGGCAAGAATACTGGAGTGGGCTGCCATTCCCTCCTCCAGGAGATCTTCCTGACCCAGGGATCAAACATGAGTCGTGTCTCCTACATTAGCAGCCAGGTTCTTTACCACTAAAGCCACCTGGAAAGCCCAAAAGTCATTGAAAAAGCATTTATTTTCCTTCAGTCCTTTTATATATCTTCAGTTCACAGGTATTTGAACATAGATCCTGCCTTCAATTTTCTTTCTCCACCTTCAATTTTCTTTCCCCACTAAGAATATCTTCATTTTTGTTATTGGAGGTAAAGTGCAGTTACTGAGCCATTATACAATGGTTTTCTTCTACGTAAATTTATTCCATTTTCTTCAGTTTCATCATATTCAAGCATAGATTTTTTTTCCTGTATGTATCAAAATACAATATTTTAAAATTTGTTGTATTTGTATGATATATTTTTAACATCAAGAAATCTACCTTTAGATTAAAATATACACTGAAACCTATACATCTGTCAGTTCTGCTAATTTTTATAGGTTAGTCAAGTTTGAGTGCTTTTTAAATCATTTAGTTCTAGGAGATACTCACTCATAAAAAATATTAATACTTTTTGCCAGGGTCCAGCCCCAGCGGGGTCCAGGGGTCTTGAGGGATGAGTGGCGTCGGCGGAAGAACTGAGCTGAGTCGGTGTGTGGTGATGAAGCAGTCTCTCTTTATTGCTGTTAGTTTTGTGGGGTGATGGGGAAGTCTCTCTTTTATTGTTGTTGGTTTACAGTTTTATAGCCAAAAGGCATCCCCATTACATCATTACATCACCTATCATTCTATACAATTTTTTGTTTTCTACCTTCCATAGCAACCTTATCATTGAGCTCATTCCCCAAACTATCATGAAACATTCCCTTTGCAGAAGTCAGATTTTTATGTAATTAGATTTAACAATAGTATGTTTACCATTTGAATATCTTCAGTATACTTCATTCAGTCATGATAAGTACATCAACCTAAGTAGAAAGGTTGCATTTCTCTTATCAGGTGCAACTATGTAGAAGCTAGAGGGAAGGGCTAAAGCTTGAGACTGTTTATTCTAGTAACCTACTCTGGTTCTAGAAAGAAGAAAGAGGACAAAGAGACAGTTTAGAAAGAGGAAAGAGGACTAAGACAGTTTAGGAGCACAGCTTTAGCAATAAAACCCTATTAACCTTATAACCACTATAATGAATTCTTATGTCTACATTATCCTAAAGCAATCAATATCTCCAACTATGCTGGCCACAATTATGAGCATTCCTAAGTCCCAATCCAGCCTGATTTCTTCAAGGAAGGGAGCCTCCTCCGTGGAGTGGTCGGAGGAGTGGGAGGTGAAAAGGTGACCCAAGTACTAGCCTTTCTGGTGGTGGCCTTGCCATGACCCCCAGAGAACTCTTGGTAAACTCCCCAGTAAGGAGTAGTAATCTATTTAAATGTCCCTTTCATTCCTCCTTAGCCCCTGGGGAAGGCGATCCACCTTCCCAGATCCTCTGGTTGATAAGGTCTGGGGGGATTATCTCAGGATGAATTCTTTCCATCTGGGACTGACCTACTGAGATGAGCCAAAGTTCCAAACCTGGACAGAACTCCCAAGAAAAATACCAGGGTGGGGCTTGCCCAGGATGTCCTGATAAAGAAAGTCAGCTTTGCAATTTCTTTCTTAGTCTCGTGACTTTGTCATCCCAGCAAGGGGGCATCCTGATGGCTCCCAGCAACTTTTCTTAAGAGGAGATAAGAACTTACTCTTCATTTATAGGGTAAAGCAGTATTGTAAGCCTAGGTTATACAGACACTAAAAAGAGAAAGAAATGCCTTCTTCATGGTGCTTATACTAATAGTTTTTAAAAGAAGACAATAAACAAGAAAATAAATAAAAACTGATATTTCAAATATTGTGACGTGTCATTTGTGTAAGATGTTAATTAACTATTTAGAAACTATTTTTCTCTCTTTGCTTTCAGTCCATAAAATATTATCATGGTCACATATATTTTCCTATTTTCAACATGGGTTTAGGAATCAAATATCCTTTTATTTTGCCTCCAGAGACTTGGTTGCCATTTGACTTCAATTCCAATCACTATTTTGCATCAAATTGCACTTCTTTATAAAGTAGAATTGCATTTATTTCTAATGGAAGAAATTTAGACACCCTCCCTCTTAAGCACTGGTCTATCATTCACACATCCTTCTTTCAACAAGGAATTGGAGCACCAAAATGTACCAGCTCTCCCCTATGCCAAGACAGAGCTTCTAGAATTAATTAACTGGCTCATATAAAGTTTGTTAAGCCACTGAAGCATCAAGTGCTACAAATCATAATTCCAGGGTGTTTTTAAAAATAAGAATGTCAAGATGAAATTTGGGCACACTGTATAGGAAAAACAATTTGTTATTACTGGGGTGGCTTTGAGAGTGGAAGTTAAAATACTTCTCTCACACTCACAAGTGAGGAAATTAGCCCTTGTGACCACTGAACAGGCATGCAGCACTGTCCATATTTGCAACCCACCCCAACTCCCTGCTCCAAAGCCAAAGTCAGCAGATTCTGGGCAGAATAAGAGCTCATTTCCATTGAGCCAAAACCTGAAGCACCTAAGGCTTAAGAAGGCTGAGAAGTCAAACCTTTTTCTAAAACTGGAAAGAATTTCAATTGAAAAAAAAAAAAAATGATGACAGAGGCTTAAGGATTAAAACGAATGCTGAAGCAAGAGCTCAGACACACTGAAGAAAGAGGAAATAGAGGAGAGAAAGATCCTCTCCAACTTGGAAGCTGCTGGAGGTGGTCAGGAAAAGTTTATCACCAAAAGCAAGTTTAATGAAACAACTTGAACTGCACTGCCTACTAAGAACACTAGCCATATAGGATTATTTGCATTTATATTAAGTAATCATTTAAAAACAATTCAAATCTCAGTCCAGGAGATAATCATCCACTCTCCATGTGCCCAGTCAATAGGCATATGTATCTCATGATCACCATGATTGGGCAGATATCAAACATTTCTTTACAGGAAGTTTAGTTAGTATTGAGCTAGTCTAGTAAGAGAAAAGGGACAGAAGAAGAAGTTAAGAGGTTGTGAGACAGCAATTTATTTTTGCAGAAAGTTAAAAACATTTTTTCATTAATAAAGCATAAATTATAAGGTTATGAGTAGAAGGAGACATAATTGAATTTTTAGCCAAAGGCAAGATTATGGTCTTTTGTGTCATTCTAAGTAACTAAATTTATACTCTAGTCCAGGGCATATTTCCACAATGTCCCTGTAAGCACAAATACGTATGATATTAATAATGACAGCAACTAGTGGGAAAATAAGGGGTTTAATGCATAAGAATTTGCTCCATTTCTACATTTTTACTGACTAATCATTCACATGATGTAAAATGTGACATGCAATCAAGACCTGAAAACTTATCATTTAAACTAATTCTAAAATCCAAAGAGAAATGAAAACTTTTGTCTGGATAAACATTTCCCATTTTATTCAACTGGTAGTACACCCTAGTGGAGTATAAACGATACTGACTTCCTACCCTTCTTTATCTGCCCCAAGCTGACCTAGATAAGACAAATTTTTTCTTCACTCTTTTACTATTATTATTGCTACCACTACAACACTATCATGACACAAAACATCAATACCTATGCCAAATAAAAATGAAAATTTAGAGCAGTAGAAGAGTTTTGCCACAAAGCAGCATGAAATTTTTAAAATGATGTATTTGATCTTCCTTTGGTTTTCTGCCTACAAACAGTCTTATTTTTGGTTATTCTTTGAAGGTCAGCTGTGTTGCCTGTTATACTTCTTCCATTTATCTTTGTCCTCCTTATTCTTAAATTCTGATAAATTGATTATGCATATTTTAACTTCTCTTTGATTCTGTCTACTTCGAAGGATCAAGCCTATGGCTTCAGTTCATTATGTTTTATTACCTTAGAGGTTTATCTAAGTAATGTTTAAAAATCACAGATCAATTATTGCCAATAATTTTTAAAAATGTATTCTTTTTTTCACAATAGTATTTTAAAGGTTTCTGATACGTTTTCAGTGCTGGTATTCTGTCTTTTTTTTTTTTTATTGTTTTTGCCATACAATGACATGATAT
>ML661338.1:33655738-33738438 GCA_007570785.1 Antilocapra americana | reverse complement strand
CCCCCCCCCCCCGGGAAATCTCGCTGCACCAGCCCCGAGCATCAGTCCTGGGCTGGCGATTGATTAGACATATGATAATTAACATGTTTCAATGCCCTTCTCCCATATCATCCCACCCTTACCCTCATCCACAAAGTCCACAAGTCTATTCTATACATCTGCGTTCCTTTTGCTGTCTCGCATGTTGGGTTCTCGTTACCGTCTTTCTAAATTCCATATATATGCGTTAATATACTGTATTGTTGTTTTTGCTTCTGGCTTACTAATTTCTCATATATTAAGGCTGATTAGATTTACTGGGCATATTCCAAGGTCAATTGTGATATATCAGTTTATCATGCAGATAAGACGCCAAGCCCCTCACTATTAAGTGGACTCTCAGTAACAAATGTACTAGAATTTCTAGAACTAATCAGCTGGCATTGCCTTCTCAGGTACAATAGCCCACGGATTTAATAACTATAGTTAAGCTTGTTTTCTTATGAGAAAAGAATTATAGATATTTGTTTTGTCCCTTATGATTCAAATGATTATACTTCATCACATCTGAATGTTTGAATATAATCAGAATTTTCTCAGCGAGTGAAGATTTCTTTTTATTTTTTTTTCCAAATTACTAATTATATACACTGGTGTGACTCCTGGAGACCAGTGAATATTAGATCACTTGATTTATTTGTAGCTATTATCTGCCTGTTTACCTTTTCTGGTGTCTTAAATCATCTGTTCCCCTAAAAGGGTTTTAAATTTTCCTTTTAACACCAGATTACTGAAAGTGAATTGTTTTCTCTCTTCTTTTATTTGCATATGTTATTCAGGTGACAACTGAATGTGTGCAAATATATTTTATAAAGTGTAGATTATTTTATGCTCCTAAAGTATGTGGGCTCAGTCACTCAATCATGTCCAGCTCTTTGCCACCCACCGGCTGTAGTCCACAAGGCTTCTCTGTCCATGGAAGTTTTCAGGCAAGAACACTGGAGCAGGTTGCCATTTCCTACTCCAGGGGATCTTTCCAACCCAGCGACTGAAACAGCATCTCTTGGGCCTCCTGAGAAAAGCAGAATTTACTACTTTATGCTCATAAAGTAGCTAATTGAAATTCATATAATGATACAAAATATCTATTATTTTGTTGCATCTTAAAATATGCTATTTTATTGTATGTTTCTTTATCTATTAAGTTTATAGATGCAAAGATATATTGAGAGATTTCAGCTTTTCTCAGCCATTTCCAATTTGTATTTATCTAAGAAGAGGCTTACTCTGGGTACCAAGAGATATGCTACTTATGAGAACACTTATAATGAATGCATACTACGATTGTATACATGTATGTGTCAATGAGTTAGCGTGTCTGTTTTTTGTGTGTACAATAAAAGCTGAAAAAACTACAACCAACAGAATACATTTTCAAAAGTTTCTGGTTTTGATTCAATCATCTTCTTACCAGCCTAACTCTGTGTGGAAATATCTGTTGAATACTCTGCATCAGTCAAATCTCCAATCTTCCCCCATCCCTATCCATGCCACCCTGCCTGAATCCTTGCCTGATAGAGAAACTATATCATAATGATAGTTTTTTAGTACTTAATTATCACTAATAATCATAATAACCTCTGGAATTCATTTTGATCATTTAATTCTTGATCTAATTTGGTATCCACATTCATTTTTTTTCTTGCTTTCATTAGCAATTTCTTATTTACTTTACTTTGCCCCTTGTTAACTACTTTTACTTGCTTAAAATCCTTTTTGGAAGAAATCTTAGCATAAATTGAGAATAACCTATATATCACTAATTAATTCTATCAATCTTTATTGGCCATCTCCAATTTCTAAATAATATACTAGGTCTTCTGAGAAACAATAAGATGAATAAATCCTGAGTTATGGTTCAAAAATACATATATACTTATGAGCATATATCTAAAGGAAATAAAATAGAAATCTTGAGGAGACAGCTACTCTTCTATGTTTATTGCAGCATTATTTGTCATAGCTAATATATTAAATTACTGTCAGTAAATGAATGGGTGAATAAGATGTGGTATATATGTATACAATGGAGAGTTATACATCCATGAGGAAGAAGGAAATCTTACCATTTGTAATAAACTGGAGATATATATATATACAAACACACACATATACATATGCATGTCTTAATAAATATATATATACATACTGTCTTAATAGATAGATACATATCTCTATCTGTCTCAAATATATACAAATCCTAAATTCAGAATATTATATGGGAAAACAAACTAACATATTCTTTATTTTAGTTTTTCATTAGATATTCAAAGAAGGTAAGAAACATATTTTAATGTCTCTACATGCTTATATCCTGAGCATTCAGGAGAGTGAGTCAACAATGAGCTTCCTTCTAGGTTATCCGGATAAAAGATGTTAGAGCTATGGTAGCCTGAACTGTAAAGATACCAAGAGATGAATTCTGGGCCTCGTAGAACCACAAACTAAGTATTTTTTTTTTTAATTTCAAATAGGAAAAAAAATAGAAATTTAATAGACATTATATAAATATGTGAGATTGACCAATAAATTGCAAGTCCTATGATTTTAACCTGGGAGCATTTCAACAGATTATAAAAGTTGTAGAACAACAAAATCTTTGCTAAACTGAGAGGATAATACACACATGAAGCTCATTATTCCAGATATGGTGAATCTGCAAATGTCAATGATATCCGCATACAATTTTGGATGATTAATTCACAATATTTAAGGCAAATTAGACAGGGATGAATGTGTCCTTAAGCAACGAGGTTGTTCCAGGGTGGTTATTGAACATGATAGAAAAGATTCTCTGATATCACCTTCAGAGAAAATAGATATGGAGATAAATTGGCTGCTGGTC
This sequence comes from Antilocapra americana, assembly GCA_007570785.1. Taxonomy (NCBI): domain Eukaryota; kingdom Metazoa; phylum Chordata; class Mammalia; order Artiodactyla; family Antilocapridae; genus Antilocapra; species Antilocapra americana. Next base: position 33,735,554 of record ML661338.1, on the reverse strand, counting down.
ATTTCTTGTTTCTCTTTTCAACATTCAGATGAGGCCTCAGACACAGAGCAGAATAGAATCAACAAGGCTGTTGTGTATGCATAATGTAATTTGTAAAACTTTCTTCAAGTAACACTGAAAGTGCTCAGCATAAGGATAATTGCAAAGAGGATCATCTAAAGAATTTACAAAGACAGGAACCCTACAACTGAAAATGAATGGATGCATCAATAATATAAATAACACCATGTAAGAGAAAGATGTACAAATTACAAGGCAGAAAGGATTTATTTTAACAGCACCTGGGAACTTATCCAGGAATATTTTACATTTTTTTGTTTCTTTTTCTGAAAGAACATTTAATGTGCATGGGAAATAAGGACAATTTTCATGACAAAGTCCTAAATAGAAAGAGCATACAAATGTCATCAAATTATGCTTTCCTCTACAGTTAGAGTATAAAATGTCCTTCCATTTTTTTCATTAATAAGGTGTATGTGATCTGCTTCTTGTTTTTTTTCCCCATTGATTCTTATTATAAATTACTCATTTAAAGTATTATCAGAAATTATACTGATTGTATCACAGGGAAAATAATAATAATAAATCAAATTAAAATATAGCTTCCCAGGTGGCTCAGACGGTAAAGAATCTGCCTATACTGCAAGAGATCTGGGTTCGATCCCAGGGTCAGGAAGAACCTGAGAGAAGGAAATGGCAACCCACTCCAGTAATCTTGCTTGGAGAATTCCATAGACAGAGGAGCCTAATGGGGTCATGGGGTCACAAAGGATCAGACACGACTGACACTACAATTAATTACAATATACAATAATCAAACATGCTCAGGGTTAAAGTTAATGCCACAAATATTAAAAACTAAGAAGTTACCTTCTATCCCCTTTTTTGTTTCCAATATATGAATCAAATTAAGAAGTAATCTTGTGTCAAATTTCTATATATATAAAGTGTGGGACTTCCCTGGTGGCTCAGATGGTAAAGCATCTGCCTACAATGTGGGAGACCTGAGTTCAATCCCTGGGTTGGAAAGATCTCCTGGAGAAGAAAATGGCAACACACTCCAGTATTCTTGCCTGGGAAATCCCATGGATGGAGGATCCTGGTAGGCTACAGTCCATGGGGTCACAAAGAATCAGACATGACTGAGCGACTTCACTTCACTCACTTTATTTCATATATATCAATCTTAATGAATGTTCATTAATTAATATGTACAAATACTCTTAGTAAACTTGTCCATTTTTCAAGACTTTTAGATGTATTTCTCCAAAAAGGCCTTAAATTGTTTCTTATGTTGGATTTGATAGCTAGTATAATTACATGAAGTCCAGGTTGCACACACAAAAAGTGATAAAACAAGACAAAAAACATTCACACAAATTTCCTTACAGTTTATAACTTCTAGCCTAGTCAATAAATCTGAAATGTATATGAGTGTAATGGTAGTAAGGGGTAGGGGAGGGGATAATACTTTTTAATTGTGATACTTTTTAACATGACAATTACTCTAGCCTGTATTATAGACCCTTAGGACTTTTAAGAGAAAAGTGAAAGGAGAAAAATGCAGTGGAGAGTATAAAAGCTATGATAATTATCCAAAGGAAAATAAATATATAAAAAGAACAAATAAGTATTCCCGTAATGACCTGGACACATATAAAATGATAATTTATTTTACACAGTATGTAGAGAATTTATGTCTAATATGTCTACATCACTGACTTCTTCCACTTAGGAACTAGTGTTTATGCTATTAAAAAAAAAAGAAGATTGATAAAAGCTCAGTTTATCCTATAAATTTGTTCCTTAAATTTAAATTGTATTCTTCATTTGTTTACATTTTCTAAGGTTTCTTATCACCTGCTTGAAATTCAATTTCTGAATCTACATCAGGATTTCCATACCCACATAGGTAATCTGTATCTTGAAAGAATACTAGATGATAATAGCTTTCTTAGAATATACTCTTCCTTCTCCACTTTCCATTTCAAGAAATGACATAAAGCCCAGAACACTTCTGTTTCTTGCCACATCTAGTCACAAGGTTGTCTCTAAATTATTTCACAACCTTACTTTCTCCTTTCCATCTGAAGCTTCATGATCTAAAGTCTCAGTCACTGACTTCTAAAGTCCCAGTCATCGTATTCTAAGTCCCAGTAATCACATCTTAGTTACCCCTTATCACTGATTCAGCAATGGATGGATCTCCCTGCCTCTAGGATTATCTTAGTTCAGCAAAACCTTCAAAACACTGATTCAGTTCAGTTCAGCTCAGTCACTCAGTCATGTCCAACTCTCTGCGACCTCATGGACTGCAACACACCAGGCCTCCCTGTCCATCACCAACTCCCAGAGTTTACTCAAACTTGAGTTCATTAAGTAGGTGATGCCATCCAATCATCTCATCCTCTGTTTTCCCCTTCTCCTGCCTTCAGTCTTTCCCAGCATCAGGGTCTTTTCAAATGAGTCAGTTCTTCACATTAAGTGGCCAAAGGATGGAGTTTCACCTTCAGCATCAGTCCTTCCAATGAATATTCAGGACCGATCTCCTTTAGGATGGACCTGTTGGATTTCCTTAAAGTCCAAGGGACTCTCAAGAGTCTTCTCAAACATCACAATTCAAAATCATCAATTCTTCAGTGCTCAGCTTTCTTCATAAGTCCCAACTCTCACATCCATACATGACTACTGGAAAAACCATAGCTTTGACTAGACAGACCTTTGTTGGTCAAGTAATGTCTCTGCTTTTTAATGTGCTGTCTAGATTGGTCATAACTTTTCTTCCAAGGAGCAAGTATCTTTTAATTTCATGGCTGCAGTCACCATCTGCAGTGATTTTGGAGCCCCAAAAAATAAAATCAGCCACTGTTTCCCCCTCTATTTGCCATGAAGTGATGGGACCAGATGCCATGATCTTAGTTTTCTGAATGTTGAGCTTTAAGCTAACTTTTTCACTCTCCTCTTTCACTTTCATCAAAAGGCTCTTTAATTCTTCGTTTTCTGCCATAAGAATGGTGTCATCTGCATATCTGAGGTTATTGATATTTCTCCTGGCACTCTTTATTCCAGTTTGTGCTTTGTCCAGCCCAGTGCTTCTCATGATGTACTCTACATATAAGTTAAATAAGCATGTGACAATATACAGCCTTGACATACTCCTTTCCCTATTTGGAACCAGTTTGTTGTTCCATGTCCAGTTCTAACTGTTGCTTCCTGACCTTCATACAGTTCTCAAGAAGCAGGTCAGGTGGTCTGGTATTCCCATCTCTTGAAGAATTTTCCACAGTTGATTGTGATCCACACAGTCAAAAACTTTGGCATAGTCAATAAAGCAAACCACTGATAGTGCCTTTCAAACCACCAGTTGTGACTGCATCACTCCCTGGCTCTATAGCCTTCAACGACCTTCAACCACACTCAAAATAAAATGTATATAGTAGAAGATTTTCAATCAAGACTTTTTTTGTTGTTGTTCCAGATTATTTCTAGATCCTACCTGATTTAAGGCTTCTTTACCCATAAAGGGAAAGGTGGTCCCTGCTTTACAAAGAAGGTAGAACTGGCTGATAATGAGGCTTTCTTTTCTATTAATATCAAGATATTTGTGTAATAAAATACCAGGTGAGAAACAAGATAAAAACAAGTGGTCTTTATGATCCTTTCGCTTGGAGGAGAGAGGAAAGAGATTCATCATAATTCCGAATGTGGAATTTTTATATCTTAGGATTCAAACCTGGTTGTCTTAAATCAATGAATTTTGATGTTGGTATTTCTTTTGTTTTGTCATTGCTGAAAAAGGTCTATAACGCACTTAGAAAATTACAGAGCATTACAGAATGTTACATTGGGAGAGAAGAGATAAATGGGTATCAAGATTTTTTTTTGTAATAGATGAGAGGCAAATTAGAAAAAAAAAGAAAAGACAAGTGCTTAGATATGAATCTTATCTTGAATCTAGACAACAGTTAGATTGAAAGGTACTTGTTTGTGAGACTAGGAGTCTTGTTTCTTTTTTGTTCCTGCAGTGCTAAGAGGCTCTGTGTGTCTCAGAGAATCCTACTGTTGCCCTAATATTAAGTCTAACATGATATCTGAGTGTAAGAATGCAGCTGCTGAGAAAAGTACCTACATAGTGGGATCTGAGGTAGTTCCCCTGCTTCACCTCAGACTATATACAATAGTTCTTCCCAGTGTGCCCCCATGAGGCAAAAATAATAGAGTGGAGGATGCCCAATGGAAGGAGAAGAATGAGTAGATATTCATGTGGACAAACAAGGGAGGTATAGAAGTAGTGGAGTAGGAAATGGCTACCTACTCCAATACTCTTGCCTGGAAAATCCCATGGACCAAGAAGGCCAGCGGGCTACAGTCCCTAGGGTCACAAAGAGTCAGATATGACTGAAGCAACTTAGCACAGCACAGCACATAGAAGCAGAGTCATACTCACAGCAGCCACAGAGAGTCACCACAAGGAAACCATTAGGCATTAGGTGGGAGGAGAAAACAAACTCCCTATTATATGAGCCAAACTCTTCTGCTGTGATCATAGAGGACCCCTGGGGACAATGTGAAACAGAGTGACATTTTAGTGCTATGAGAAAATCCAGAATCTCCAGTGCCATTTTGGAAGGTGGGTCACAAGAGAAGGACTCTTGAGAAGTAAGAAACCATAAAATATTGGGTAATTTATACTTCTGACTTTTTTTTTGAAGAAAAAATAATGGCATGTTAAGGAAAGTCTTAGTAGACATTGTACTGTAGACTTTTCACTTTAGTAAAATGTTTCACATAAACAATGTCATTTATTCATTTTATGTTTTAATTTAATTATATTTTATTGGTGTATAGTGGGCCAAGAGGAAGGGGATATATGTATATACATAACTAATTCACTTTGTTGTACAACATTGTAACCTTGACTTTTTAAAATTAAGTATATCGAAGAAATTTTCATTGGCAAGATCTAATGTATTCACAGTCACTGAAGATATTGGAAGGACTGATACTGAAGATGAAGCTCCAATACACTGGCCACCTGATGGCCAGCCAACTCATTGGAAAAACCCTGATGCTATGAAAGACTGAGGGCAGGAGGAGAAGGGGATGACAAAGGATGAAATGGTTAGATAGCATTACCTACATGCTAGGGCTTCCCGGGTGGCTGAGATGGTAAGAATCTACCTTCAGTGCAGGAGACCTGGCTATAATCTCTGGGTTGGGAAGATCGCCTGGAGAAGGAAATGGCAGCCTACTCCAGTGTTCTTGCCTGGAGAATCCCATAGATAGAGGCGCTTGGTGGGCTGCAGTCCATGGGGTTGCAAAGGTTTAGACACTGAATGTCTAACATTTTCATTTGCTTTCACCAACTCCATGGACATGAATCTGGGCAAATTCTGGGAGAGAGTAAAGGACGGGGGAGTCTGAAGTCTATGGGGTTGCAAAGAATCAGACACGACTAAGATAATGAACAAGAAGAATAAATTGTGAAGAAACTTTTCATTGCAAGATCTAATGTATTCACTATCACTGAGGAAAGATATCTGTTATAGGAAAGAACACACATCTTTGTACCTCTGACATAAATTGTAAATATTTTGACCACACTCCAACATCAAATTAATTGCAAGTGATCTCAGTCATTAAAGTGACCTTAATTGATGCCTTGTACCAGATGCTGGGTATAAAACAGTGAGCAAAACAGCACTGATCTGCATCCACAATGTGTTTACAGAAAATCAGAGGAGACAGAAAAATACACAGTTAAATAAAACAAGGTGTGAAAATTGTGTATGTGAGCACAAAGCAGAGGTACTTAGCCAAATCCAAAAGAAAGGTACAAATTACACCTAATTACTTGTTATTTTTCTTCATGCATCAAATGCTGTAGCTCTACTGAATTTCTCAACATATCCTGCTACTACCAAATTCTCAAACTTTCATACATTTGCATAAGTCACTTTCTGCATTTGTTTTTCACTTCAGTTCAATGGCTCAGTCCTGTCCTTGCAATGCAGCATGCCGGGCTTCCCTGTCAATCACCAACTCCCGGAGCTTACTCAAACTCATATCCATCGAGTCGGTGATGCCATCCAACCATCTTATCCTCGGTCATCCCCTTCTCCTCCTGCTTTCAATCTTTCCCAGCATCAGGGTCTTTTCCAATGAGTCAGTATGTCGCATCAGGTGGCCAAAGGATTGCAGTTTCACCTTCAGCATCAGTTCTTGCAATGAATATTCAGGACTGATTTCTTTTAGGATGGACTGGTTGGATCTCCTTACAGTCCAAGGGACTCTCAAGAGTCTTCTCCAACACCACAATTCAAAAGCATCAGTTCTTCAGTACTCAGCTTTCTTTATAGTCCAACTCTCACATCCATACATGACTACTGTAAAACCATAGCTTTGACTAGATGGGCCTTTGTCAGCAAAGTAATGTCTCTACTGTTTAATACACTGTCTAGCTTGGTCATAAGTTTTCTTCCAAGGAGCAAGTGCCTTTTAATTTTGTGGCTGCAGTCACAATCTGCAGTGATTTTGGAGCCCCTCAAAATAAAGTCTGTCACTGTTTCCATTGCTTCCCCATCTATTTGCCATGAGGTGATGGGGCATTCATTTTTAGTTACTGCTATAATATTACCACAAATTTATAATTTTAAAGAACACACACGTGTCATGCAATCCTTCTGGAGGTCAGAAGTCCTAAAATGCAGGTTTTGGAGGACTGAGCTTCTAATGGAAGGCTTAGGAGAGAATGTTTCTTTGCCTTTTCCAATTTCCAGAGGCCATCTACCTTCTGTGTCCTGTGTCTTCCCTGCTTAATCTAACTAATCTCTTCTGTAATCAAGTCTCCTTCTCTCTGATTTGATCCTCTTACCTGCCTCTTCCACAAACTCTTGTGACTACATTGGTACAACTGTGATCATCCAGGATAACCACCTAACTCATGATCACTGCCTTAATTGCATCTTCCAAGTCCCTTTCAGCATATAAATTAAACATATTAACTGGTTTCAGGGGTGATGGTTTTCTTCTGCAGGCTTCCCCCGTGGTTCAGTGGTAAAGAATCTGTCTTCCACTACAGGAGGCACAGGTTTGATCCTTGGGTCAGGAAGATCTCCTGGAGGAGGAAATGACAACCCACTCCAGTATTCTTGCCTGGAAAATTCCATGGACAGTGGAGCCTCTAGGGCTTTAGCCCATGGGGTCGCAAAGAGTTGGAGATGACTGAGCAGGCACACATGTTTTCTTTTGGGAGGCAGGAGAATAGGTAAGTTTAATTCAGCCTATCACTCTTGCAAAAATTTCCATTGAATCTTTTAATTTATTTTGTTATGTATTTTTTTGGGTGAAATAGAGAAAAAAAATTGCTTTATTGCTTTGCCAGGCAAAAGTGGACACTGTGGGTTCCTGCCCTGGAAAACTATGTGTCCCTTCCATTGGATCTTTTTAGATATATATATATATATTTTAATTCTGGATAATACACCAACAAACCCAGAAGGCAGATAGGGAATGAACAAAGGCAAGAGAATGGGAAGTAAAGTAAAAAGGGAGGAGGAAGAAACAAAGGAAGCAAGTCAAGCTCAGATTATAACAGTTTAAAAATCATGTTTGCTGATAAAATGTTAAAGATAAGATATTGGGATAGCTCATGTACTATCTTGAAAGGGGGATTTTGCATGACCATTCCTATGTGTGTTTATTTACATGCATGTGGGTATTAACTTTATTATGTTTGAATGTTAGCAAAGGAACTAGATTCTCTTAGCCTCTTCATGATAAGAAATTGGTTTTAAAAACATTCAAAAGTAGTCACACATTATCTTTAACTACATGTCTAAAACATACCTTTACATTTTTAGCACAGAATCTTTACTGTTTCTAGTTGTGTCTCAAGAATGTAGAATGCTCCACAGGGTATCCCTAGCTATATAATATTATCTCTCAATTTGTCCTATGGAGTTAGAATTACTGACCCTCAGGACATGGCAAGAGACCTATTATTTTTACATATTATAAAGCATGGCCTAATAAGTAAAATCCATCAGCTAACATAGAAGTAGTTTCTTGTTAAACTTGGATTTAATGTCTGCTTAAAGGAGATTATCCAAAGCATGACTCTTGTTAAATAAAAAGCCATTTATATCAGTTTATATCAACTCAAAATGCATAGAAAATCTCTAGCACTAAGTAGGAAAGTCATAATTTTTTATTCCATGCAATGTACATTTATTGTATCTTTCCTTTTAAACATTCATACCATGTAGGCATTTTGTCAGTGGTTCACTATATACAATTTTCTTCTAAAATACAGTTTTATTGAAGAAGCCATTTACTGTGGAGCTTATATATATGTGTGTGTGTGTATGTGTGTATATATATATATATATATATAATATATCTTTCTTTTAGTGCCTCATAGAAAAAGTGGCCCTTCATTTTGTTTTATTATTGAAGGAGAATCCAGTAACTGACTTAGGCTGATTCATCTTAGAAATATCTGTTCTCTCATCTGCTATATAGCAAACTTCCCACACAGTCTATTTTGTCCTAGTGCTCTTCCCTTAAAAGTTGCAGCAATATTTTCAATTACTTTTAAAGTGGTATTTGCGGAGAAAGAATTGCATTTTACTTTATTGCCATATAGTTTCCAGATATTTTTGCTTTTCACCATAGGAGGAAGATCAAGTGCTTTCTTGATGAAACAAGATATTTTGCATTTTGCTGTTTCATAAAACATTAAACAAGAAGTCTAAGCTTTTTTTTTCTTTACACTGTTAATGAGATATCTTGCCTACATAGGTTTTCAGGGTCACTCTTCAATCATTTCCAAAACCTTGTCAAATTTTTTGTAATTTTTTAACATATAATTAACCATATAAGTGCCAGCCTTTCAAGTCCTCAGACAAGACTTCAATGATTTCTCACTCAGATGTAATTTAAAATTCTTTGAATTAGAGGATACAGAGCTCAGAATAATCTGACTCTCCACTCCCAATTCCCTGAACTAATCTCTCACCACCTCTCCTGAGTCCATCAGCCATTTCAGCCAACTTTCTTTCCAAATGAGTGTATCTTGCTCTTGCCTCTTACTTCCTACTGATGTCACTCTCCTTGATCATAGTTTTGAATATTACAAGCCTCTCCTCAGTTTTCTACCCTCTAGCATGTTTCTACTCTCCTAATATGTTGTATAACTCACTTGATTCATGTTTTGTGTATAAATATCTACTGGAAACCAAGCAGTCTGGAGAGGCCAATTACTTTTTTTTTTTTTTCCCTGTTTGTATTTAACACGAGCATCCCTAAAACCTAGAACTGTGCTCAGCACAGAAGTCATCAATAAGTTCTACTAAAGACAAATCTAGTATTTTAAAACATTTTTATTAACCATATCTTATCTGGATAATCACTGTGCTGTGCTCAGTCACATCTGACCCTTTGTGACTACCATGGACTGTAGCCTGCCAATCTCCTCTGTCCATGGGATTTTCCAGGCAAGGATACTGAAGTGGGTTGCCATTTCCTTCTCCATGGGCTCTTCCTAACCCAGGGATCAAACCTGCATCTTCTGTGTCTCTTGCATTGCCAGGCAGATTCTTTATCACTGAACCACCTGGAAAGCCCCTGGGTAATCACAAGTATCTCCTAATTGGCTGGCCCTTCTCCATCTTTATTCCAACACAATCACAATAAAATGAAATATTATGTGAAATATTTGCTCAAGAACTGTGGACACATGGAGAAGTGGAAACTGGGAGCATCTTTAGGATGTACAAAATCTATGAGAAACAGGTCACACTGGGAAAAATGTTCTTAAAGAAATTATTCCATCACAAGATGATGGCACTGTCTGAACCGAGATTCCATCTGTGTGCAGCCAGATCCACTGAATGATCAAGAAAGCACTGGCAGCGGTGGTGGTGTGGTTCAGTGACTCAGTCGTGCCCAAGTCTTTGCCACCCCATGGCTTGTAGTCCCCCAGGCTCCTCTGTCCATGGGATTCTCCAGGCAGGAAGACTGGAGTGCACTGCCATTTCCTTCTCCCAAAAAAGCATTGGATTGGCAAAAATGTTCCTTCAGGTTTTCATACAATGTTACAGAAAAACTCAAAAGACCTTTGTTGCCAATCCAACACTTTAGAGACACAAGTTTTAAATTTTATTCTGTTTATTCATTAAAAGGGGCTTCCCCAGTGGTTCAGCAGTAAAGAATCTGCCTCGGGCTCCCCAGATGGCTCAGCAGTAAAAAATCTGCCTGTAATGCAGGAGATACAGGAGATGCAGGAGACACCAGTTCAGCCCCTGGGTTGGGAAGATCCCCTGGCTGCCTGGAGAATCCCATGGATTGAGGAGCCTCCTGGGCTACAGTCCTTGGGGTCGCAAAGATTTGGACACAAATGAATGCATGCCCACACACACACTTACTGTAGGTGCTGAAATTTTGCTGCAAAAGCATCCTTTTTACAAGAAAAGACATTAACATATGTGAAGTTTTTCTGAAAATATATTAATAATATAATCTCTAGAAAGTCAGAATATTATGTTTATGTTGTATGAATGTTTTCTCTCACAATTGCGTACCAAAACAGCAGTTGCAAGGCACTAAACAAACACATCTTTAAACAGTCAATAAGAAAAGAAAAAACAGATCAGAGTATCTGAATTGAATGAAGTGCCATTTCAAAATCATAACCTCTAGGTGGTTAGAACTGAGGCTGAGAGGAGAGGCCCTGAGGTAATATAAATGTTTCTAGATTGATTCAGTTGTTTTCAGCCAGCAGGGAATTTTCAAAACATTGAAGACTTCCATCATAAAGCATAATTCTAAAAATGGTTTTAGCAATGTTGAAGCAAAGATTGCTTAAAATTATAGAATGATGATGATAATGAATTCAATATTATTTTATAACCCAAATGTTTCTCCTTGTGAATAACCATTGAAGTGTGTCAATTAGAAGCAAAACAGAAATGGTTATTTCCTATAGAGTAGCAAATCTAGGAGCTGATAGTTTAAATAGGAGAATACCAAACATGAAATATTAAATTCTATTATGCTATGTATGATTATGTGTTTCCCCTCTGGCTCAGCTGGTAAAGAATCCGCCTGCAATGTGGGAGGCCTGGGTCTGATCCCTGGGTTGGGAAGATCCCATGGAGAAGTGAAAGGCTACCAAAGCCAGTAGTATGACCTAGAGAATTCCATGGACTGTATAGTCCATGGGATTACAAAGAGTCAGACACAACTGAGCAACTTTTACTTTTACTTTCATGTATGATGCTAGATTAAGAAATGAATGATGGTATATATGATTTGATAATCCAATAAATACATTTATTTATATGAGTCTATAAACATCTATATGTGTATAATTTGTATCTCTATTTACTTTGGTACATTAAAAAATTTTGAATACCATCTATGGCCTAAGGGCCTTGAACATAGAAACTATGCTTTATTTATTCTTGCATATGATGCAAGCTCCACAAAGATTTTTTGACTTGACTTAATTATTAAATAATATTTTGTTAATATTATATAAAGGTGGATATAATTAAATTTATTTGTATTGTAGAATTAAAGGTAGATAAACAGCACTTAGACAGGTTTAGCTAATTTTTTTTACAATCCTATTTTTGCCTACAGGTATAAACATTTTCATGAACATAAATTAGAAAGTGTGCTTTTCAAAAATTTACTTTGGTTACATATGTATTTGATTTACAAATTTATGCCAGATACTTTTAAGCTAATAATACATAATTTTTATACTTCTCCATGTAACAACAAATGTGGCTTAAGCATCCACCATATGCCAGATACTGAGTTATGTATGAAATGCAATCAGTAATACTATTATTTTTAAAATTAGAGTCAATCAACATATAAGGTCTATAGAAGCATACTTCTTTTTATCCTGCTTTGCTTTATTGCACTTCACAGATAGTGCACTTTTTACAAATTGAAGGTTTGTGTGTCAGCCCTGAATGTAGTAAGTCTATTGGTGCCATTTCTCCAGCAGCATCTCCTCACTTCATGTCCCTGTCTCATATGTTGGTAATTCTTAGAAAACAGAGTTTGAGAAAGATGGTATTTTTCCTGGAACAGTCAACTCAGAATGGAATTGCAGGGAGTTTAGGTTGAGAAGTTTCCCTCTTCTCAGGACACAGTGGTTTTCCATTCTCTTGGTGGGTGAGAATCACCAAAAGAGTGTCCAAAAAACCTCCATTTAATAGTCTTGGAGAAAAACTACCAAATCAGCATCCCCATTATCCCATCAAGGTTATATCACCATTGTTTGTGCATACAAATCTAGTTTTGGAAAGTCCTGAGTTTTTCAACTTGGTAAAGGATTTCAATCTAAAATGGGACCATAGGACATGAAATGGAAAATCTCACGCATTTATCTTCATGAGACTGGAACTTAAGAGCTGAGAGACTGATTTCCTATAATGTCTAATTTACAGAAGACTGAGATTCATCTAATGACCGAAGAGCATCTGCTGATTGTCCTTCCTCATCCTCAAGCCAAACAACTTGCTGCTTGGGCTCTGGCTGAACTTCTGTATCTTTCCCTCCTTGTCCATAAATCTGGACTGCTCCAAAACCTCTAGAGATTCAAGTGTAGCTGGCAACACTGTGTGCTGTGAGAATTTTAATTCTGCTGCTATTCCTGAAAAAACTCAATTTCTGGTCATTTCTGCTTGCCTCAGTTTACTTCCTTGTTTAAGTTAGCAAAATGCATTTAATGCATTTATTTGAAACCACAAATTTCATTTTATAGGCACTTTTGACAAAATATCAAACCCTTTAGCCTAGTAGTTCAACATTTTCACTAGCAAATCTCACCTAAGTTGCTCCATGAAATGCCTATGATAATTAATAGTAATTAATATGTGTCCAAACTATTTATTCACCTTGATTTTATAATTTGATTAAATTTGTCATAATAGATTCACAAGGTAAGCAGTGTCATCATCATCATTGTGCAAAGGAAATATATGAAGTTATAAACCTGCTCAATGCCATGATTATGATCAATTGTTTTTCAGTCACTGTTGTGGTCAATTCTTTGCAGTCACATGGACTGTAGTAGTCTAGGCTCTTGCATCCATCACTATCTCCCTATCTTCTGAAGTTTGCTCAAACTCAAGTCCATTAAGTCAGTTATGCTATCTAATCATTATTAAGATCAGAGTGAAGATTTGAAGTCAGCTGGAATCAAGGTTTCAGGGAGAAATATCAATAACTTCAGATATTCAGATGACACTACCCTTATGGCAGAAATTTAAGAGGAACTACAGAGCCTCTTGATGAGGATGAAGGAGGAAAGTGAAAACCTGGCTTAAAATTCAACATTCAGAAAGCTAAGATCATGGGCATCTGGCCCCATCACTTCATGGCAAATAGATGGGGAGACAATGGAAACAGTAATGGGCTTCATTTGCTTGAGCTCCAAAATCACTGTGAATGGCAGCCATGAAATTAAAATACACTTGCTCCATGGAAGAAAATCTATGACAAACCTAGATGGCATATTATAAAAGCAGGGATATTACTTTGTCAAAACTATGGTTTCTCCAGTAGTACAGATGTGAGAGCTGGACAATACGTAAGGCTGAGAGCCGAAAAATTGATGCCTTCAAATTGTGGTACTGGAGAAGACTCTTGAGGGCCCCTTGGGCAGCACGGAGATCAAACCAGTCAATCCTAAGGGAAATCAACCCTGAATATTCACTGGAAGGATTGATATTGATGCTAAAACTCCAATACTTTGGCATCCTGATGTGAAGAACTGACTCATTGGAAAAGACCCTGATTCTGAAAGACTGAAGACAGGAGGGGAAGGGAACAACAGAGAATGAGATAGTTGGATGGCATCACCAACTCAATGCACATGAGTTTGAGCAAGTTCCAGGAGACAGTGAAGAACAGGGGGCCCTGGCATGCTGCAGTCCATGGGATCACAAAGATTTGGTCTGAGCGACTGAACAATACCTGTGTCTGGTCTGTACTGTTATTTGTGTTCCAATGCCTTCCATCTTAGGGTTTTTTTCTCTGAATGCTTATTTGTTGGGCAATATACTACATTTCTTTTTGGATTTATCTGGGGGCACTGAACCTATCTGGCCATGCAGAAGACATAAGAGACATGGATTCGATCACTGGGTCGGGAAGACCACCTGGAGGAAAGCATGGCAACCCAATCCATTATTCTTGCATGGAAAATCCCACAGACAGAGAAGCCTGGCAGGCTGCAGTCCATAGGGCTGCAGAGTTGGACATGACTGAAGTGACTTAGCACAATAACATTTACTATATTTACATGCACTCCTTCCCCATTAGCCCTTATACATGCATCTGGTTCAGTTCAGTCACTAAATCCTCTCTGACTCTTTGCAACCCCATGGATTGCAGCAAGCCAGGCTTCCCTGTCCATCACCAACTCCTGTCCTTAAAGACCAAGTTCAGCAATCTTTCTGAAGTCTGATCCTATTACTTTTGCTCATGGCATTCTTCCTTTACATTTTAATAGTCCCCTGTGAGAACTCTAATGCAATTACAATGGATCATCAATATACACTGTTCCACATCAGGGAATTTAAATCTGGATTGTGGGCTTTGTTGAGGGCAAGTGGGGGTTGAGTCATCCATTCTGAACCTCAGGAGGACCAAAAACGGGAATTAAGCATTCATGGACTTCAGCATCCAGAGGAGGTCCTGGAATCAATCCCTTCCACTTCCATATAGATAGATGACTGTTTATTTCTTGTATCTCTCACCATCACAAAAGGACAGGATGTGTGCCATACCACCAAAGTACCAAGGGAGTCTTAGACATAAGGGTTTTTCCATTAAAATGCTGAGAATACATTAATTCACATGAATTAAAACAGGCTATAAAATCTACCCAAACTATTTGACCACTCTACTCTGTCTCTTGTTGTAAATAGAAAATAAATAACTGTTTGTAAAAGCCTTAGTATACATTGAGAATTAAGTGCTATTCTCTCTTTTTTTAAATTTTCTTTACTTTATTGTGTTGGTTTTGCCATACATTGACATGAATATGCCATGGGTATATATATGTTCCCCTTCCAGATCCCCCCTCCCTCCTCCTTCCCGATTCCCTCTCTCTGGGTCATCCCAGTGCACCAGCCCTGAGCATCAAAACATGGGCTGGTGATTGATTTCACATATGATAATTAACATGTTTCAATGCCATTCTCCCACATTACCCCACCCTTGCCCTCTTCCACAGAGTCCACAAGTCTGTTCTATACATCTGCGTTTCTTTTGCTGTCTTGCATACAGGGTTCTAGTTACCATATTTCTAAATTCCATATATATGCGTTAGTATACTGTATTGTTGTTTTTCCTTCTGGCTTACTTCAATCTGTATAATAGGCTCCAGTTCTAGATTTACAAAGAATATTATATTTTCTATCACTGGATTGATTTAGGAATCATAAATATTAGCATGTTCTTTTGTGGAGAAACAAATAATCACATATCTACAGACAGTAACTTTCAATATAAAATTTATACTGATTATTCTCCTTCCTGATGTACTGTTAATATTGAGTCTTTCTGAGAAACCCAACTTGTTACTGTCTTTAAAATGGTCAATGGAAAATTATCAAGTTCCTCATTTTATATTGTTAGAATTTCTTGACAAACTTATATCAATACTTTTTTTCAATATAAGCTTGATCAAAAGAACAAATGGGTAGCCATTTCCTTCTCCAGGGGATCTTCCCAATCCAGGAATAGAATCCAGGTTTCTGACATTGCAGCGGGTTCTTTACCATCTGAGCCAACGTGGAAGACCCTAGATAACCACAAAAAATAAAATAATAATGGAAATTTGAAATATTGTGAGAATCACCAAAATGTGACAGAGACAGGAAATTAGAAAAGGCAGTTGGCAAAATTGGGCTGATAGACTTGCTCAGTACACTGTTGCCATACATCTTCAATTTGCAATAATAATAATAGTAATAAACTGTAAAGGTCAATAAAGCAAAGAACACTAAAACAAGATATGCCTGAATAGCTTAAAATAGTAGTTAACATTTATGAGCTGCAACAGAGTCTTGGATTTTTGTCATATTCACTATACATATGAGGAAACTGGTAACTAACAGGTTAAGTGATAGTGCTCAAATTTACCATCATAAACCAACAAGAGCAGAGAAATTCTGATTTAGAAACGCAATCCTGTACTAATATTTTATCTCACTACTTTCCCCAAATCCAAGTCAAATCTGAAATTATTTAAAACATCTCAGATAATACTTTTTTTTCCTTTTATTTCCACTGAATCATAACATGGAATGTTTTTAAAATATTTACAGTGATAGAGCTTAATAAAAACTAATAGTTCACTGTTGGTGCAGTTCAGAGCAATAATACTTAATTAGATATCACAGCCTCATTAAGACTTTGTGGGTAATTATAAATTTAAAGATAGATATTGAAAGTAAAACCATTACTTGTGTAAGCTAGTGAATATTGCAATCCCTCCTACACTTCTATTTCATATACTTTGTATTGTTCAGCACTCTATCATTTTATTTTCATTTGCTAATAATGAAAACATAAAGGAAATACCTAGACGTACTTGTTTAATTAGCTCTTTCTTAAAAGTATAACTCAATTCTTGTTCTAAATATTGATTTTCAAATATATATATATTTGGGGGCTTCCCTGGTGGCTCAGACTGTAAATAACCTGCTTGCATGCAGGAGACTCAGATTCTATCCCTGGACTGAGAAGATCCCTGGGAGAAGAAAATAGCAACTCACTCCAGTTTTCTTGCCTCGAAGATTCCACAGAAAGAGGAGCCTGGTGGGATACAGTCCGTAAGGTTACAGACTCTAACATAACAGAGTAACTTTCTTTCTTTATATATATATATATATATAAAAGATATATATATCCTCTTCTTCAAATGTTAAAAAAAGGAATAGTCAATTGATCTATTTTGTCTAGTCTACTCTCCATATCTTATTGCGACCCTTACCTTCATTTTTCATGTCAAGTCTAAAGGGGGCTGTAAAATGAGCCAGGATGTTGAAAGGAAAGTGAATGAAAGTGAAATCACTCAGTTGTGTCCGATTCTTTGTGACCCTATGAACTGTAGCCTACTAGGCTCCTCCATCCATGGGATTTTTCCAGGCAAGAGTAGTGGAGTGGGCTGCCATTTCCTTCTCATTTAGAGTCTTAAATGAGTCTTGTTTAAATCTCTAGATTCACATTTCTAAGAAAACATGTTACAACTGAGTGCTTTTGATTTTTTCCCTCAATTTCTACTCTGTTTTGAAAGTAGACTTCAAAATAGCTCTTTTGCTTTGGGTAGGAGAAACACCAGCATGCAAGAATTCATAGGTGAAGTTTCTCAGAGAAATAATGAGTGAACCATTTGTCTGTGCTTGAAGGCAGACATTTCATGAGAACAGGCTGCTAGAATTACTTTTTAATGACCAAGAGGACCACAGACAGAGGAAGAAGAGGCAGTGTACTAAATGCTGCTTCATATAAATCTAGAGAATTCCTGAAATTTTATGTTACAGGCAACAGAGTTGGGATAAGAAAGGCTGCTTGAGACTTCTTTGAAAGAAATCTTATTTTGAAATTATTTTTGACAAGCAGTATACGTCTGTCTTATTGAATTAAATATCATGATTTAGATGCTTTTCAATGTATGTCTATGCTTCTCAAATACAATTAACCCTCATGGCTGAATTACATGAAATTGTGATAACTGAAAATTTTTGAAAGTTTTTGTTCATAAAAAGAACAGTTTTACATGGTTCAAAAATTTCTGAAAAATTTTGTCCACAATAGCCAGGACATGGAAGCAACCTAGATGCCCATCAACTGACGAATGGATAGGAAAGCTGTGGTACATATACACAATGGAATATTACTCAGCATTAAAAAAAAATTCATTTGAATCAGTTCTACTCAGGTGGACAGAACTGGAGCCTATTATCAAGAGTGAAGTAAGCCAGAAGGAAAAACAACAATACAGTATACTAACACATATATATAGAATTTAGAAAGATGGCAGTCAGAACCCAGCATGCAAGACAGCGAAAGGAACACAGATGTATAGAACAGACTCGTGGACTCTGTGGATGAGGGCAAGGGTGGGATGATATGGGAGAATGGCATTGAAACATGTTAATTATCATATGTGAAATCAATCGCCAGCCCAGGATTGATGCTGGGGCTGGTGCACTGAGATTTCCCAGGGGGAGGGAATCGGGAGGGAGGAGGGAGGGGGGTTCTGGAGGGGGAGCATATGTAAACCCATGGCGATTTCATGTCATTGTATGGCAAAACCAATAAAAAAAAAAAGGACAGTTTTATATGGTTCAACTTATGGTAATAAACTCACTCATTTTCCCACATCTATTATACCATGTAAAAATCCATTTTCATTCTGTTTATTCTCTAAAAATGAATGATCATATTCCTATGGCAAGAAACTGATAGGTTAATCTAAAAATACTTCAAATGAAAAGTAAAATAACCAACATTTAGAAGAAATAGGAAAGGAAATCTTGCTAACATGTTGCAGTAATAAGTGAACCAAAAATCCTTGGTTGAATCAGACCCAGGTTGTGCTGATACCTGGATTAACTGAGACTGTCAAAGTGTTTCTATTTCAGCATTTTGTGTGTGTGTTATGCATTTAATTAGTGTATTAACAATTGCTCCTTGTGATGCTGTAGAAACTGTGCTTAACATTTATATTCAATTACCCTCCATAACCATTTTTTACTATATATTCTACTTCTAGTTTATAGTTTGCTTATCCTCATTCTGCATATTTCCTGTCCTCTTTCTCCTTAAATAATTTCTAGGTCTTTCATATTTCTTTTTCTTAGCTCCCAGTGGAATTTCTTTCATTAAAACTACTAGATTGACATTGTTAGTGAGATACACTTCTAATTTTTCCTCCCTATGCCCAGCAGTCTGAGACTTTTCAAATTGTGATAGCACCAGTTACACCAAAAGAGATACATTTGGGCCTAATTAACTTTTGTTCATTAAAAATGACCTTGTTTCACAGAAACGGGCATTAGGCAGCCTCAGCTTTCACAGAGATACATTTAGAAACACAGCAGAAAAAAAAAAAAAAAAAAAAAAAGAAGAAGAAGAAGAAGAAGCCCTATGACTTAGATAGCATTAGGTGCTGATGGTGTTATTAACATTATCATTTTTAATAACATGATTCATTTTGCCAAAGATACAAATAGGTGCTTTTTGCCAGTGAGCATTTTAGTATTTGCAGAGATATTCATTATCCTGTGATGTCAATGTCTTTATTCCTTCTCCGGACAAATGTGTGGATGAATCGGATATGTGGAAAATAGAAGTCTGCATGATAATATGATATACTGAAAGATACTATGCAGAATTACAATACGTTAACTTCCCTGGTGGCTCAGATGATAAAGTGTCTGCAAACAATGTGGGAGACCCAGGTTTGATCCCTGGGTCAGGGAGATCCCCTGGAGAAGGAAGTGACACCCCACTCCAGTACTCTTGCCTGGAAAAAATCCCATGGATGGAGGAGCCTTGTAGGCTACACAGTCCATGGGGTAGCAAAGAGTCGGACAAGACTGTGCGACTTCACTTTCTTTCTTTCCTTTTGAAAGAGAAAGAAAAGTTTTGAAAATGGTCATTGTGGATTTTTGTGTTTAATCCTCTTCGTTTCATGTTTCCATAGGTCAAATGTGTTAGTCGCTCAGTCATGTCTGCCTCTTTGGGATCCCATGGACTGTAGCCCACCAGGATCCTCTGTCCTTGGGATTCCCCAGGCAAGAAAAATGGAGTGGGTTGCCATTTCTTTATTTTAAGATGTTTGTTTTATTTCTTTATTTAAAATGTTATTTATTTATTTATTTTCTTTACATTATCGTGTTGGTTTTACCATACATTGACATAAATCTGCCATGAGTATACATGTGTTCCCCTTCCAGAACCCCCCTCCCACCTCCCTCCCGATTCCATCCCTCTGGGTCATCCCAGTGCTTTATTTAAATATAACTCTATCAATAGCAGGATTTGGTAAAAACTATTCAAAATACTTTAACTCATCACCAATTATAACTATGTTAATCTATAAAAGTTTAGTTTACAAAGACAATATGTATTCCTTTTGGACTCACTCACACATTCATTTCTACAAACATTTCTATAGATACATTTCACTAAGAATCACACAAGTTTGATGTACTTCATATTTGTAAGTGATTCTTTATTCTTTTACTTGTCCTTTCCATCCTCTTCACCATATGTAAAAGGAATGTTAAGAGATCTGCTTATGAACTTTTTCAGCTATCATGTGGATATTCAATTATTCAATAGGTATAAAAATCAAGTCCTGGTCTATATCTAGTGGAAACAGTGCAGGGCAGGCATATTACATCATTATATTACCTCAGAATATGAAATAATTTTTATTTTGACCTTAGTATTTCTGAAATAACATTTTCTACCTTTAATTACAAATATCTATATAAAAGGAAAATAATAAAGCATATTTTTAGCAGTACTGTGAGCTTGAATTTAAACTTGAACATGATATCTGCTAATATGATTGAATAAAGTTATAGGTACAAGAATGCCAAGTAAGAGGAGGTTTTTCTCCTTCTATTAGAAAAAATAGTATGCTGTGGAACTGACTGGGTCTTACTAACAGTTTTACTAATTTCTTCAGTGACCGTGGGTAAATCATTCTGCCTCTTTGAACTTCAATTCCCACCCTTATTACATAAAGGAATTAAATTAGAATCAATATTCTTAAACTTGAATGCATGTTAAAATGAACCTAGGAGTTTTTTTAAAAAAAGTATTTATGCCCGAGTCCAATGACCAGAATTTATCTAGGTTAGATTTGGGCACCAGTATATTTTTAAGTCCTCAGAAATTTTAGAAAACTTGATTAGATTATCTTTCATGTTTCTCAAAGTTTGGAGTCCACAAAGAGAGTAGAAAAGCTAGATGTTAATATGGCAAAGCATTCAGAAATCAGTGAACCTAAAATACATCCTTCTGGAAAACATGAAATGTATGTGCTATAAAAAATGATAATTTCTATTCATTTCTTACTATTATGCACCACTGCCTGTGAGCCTCAGCATGTGTTTCTAGGAATAGATTCTGCCTGGAGTTTTTAATGACTGAGGCAACCCACACTTGCCATTCATCAGAAACACATGCCCTGTGGGTTATCACTGTACAAGCTGCCTTCTTCTGAGAAGTAACAGCAATTTGCTTAAGCAGTACAGTGAGTGCTATAGAACATAAGCCTATTGTTCCAATTACTCTTCAACTCTAAGAAGGGAACTAGTGAGAATAAAATCTGGGCTTAGTTTCTGTTTCCAAAACATTTCTCTGCCAAAGAATATTTTTTAAATGAAACCAAGAACTTAAAGGAATCTACACAATTCTTAGTGCATATAGTTATCTACAAAGAATATATCAACACTAAGTGTAGTATGGCTGTAACTTGAAAAAGCATAGAGTTAAAATAAGGAAGGCAATCTTCTTGATAAGTGCAAAAGAATTCAACAAACTCTTCATTATAAACTTGAATGAATCTTTTAGTGAGTATCAGAATATATTTTTTTATTTAGAGATCAAGATGAAGTTTAAATATATGTTATATATGACAATCTATAGTTATATTTATATAGCATAATTACATATGGCTTATATAATATACAAAATTATTAAATTATTGCATTTTTGTAATTTTATTAATGGCCTTGTTATCAATTATAATGGCAAAGGTCTGTGTAGTCAAAGCTATGGTTTTCCCAGAAATCATGGATGGATTTCAGAGGTGGACTATAAAAAAGCTGAGAGCCAAAGAATTGATACTCTTGAACTGTGATATTGGAGAAAACTCTTGAGAGTCCCTTGGACTACTAGGAGATCCAACCAGTCAATCCAAAAGGAAATCAGTCCTGAACATTCATTGGAAGGACTGATGCTGAAGCTAAGCTTCAATACTTTGACCACCTGATGCAAAGAACTGACTCCTTGGAAAACTCCCTGATGCTGGGAAAGATTGAAGGCAGGAAGAGAAGGAGACAACAGAGAATGAGATTGTTGGATGGCATCACCAACTCAATGGACATGAGTTTGAGCAAGCTCCAGGTGTTGGTCATGGACAGGGAAGCCTGGCATGCTGCAGTCCATGGGATCTAAGAGTCAGACATGACTAAGCGATGGAACTGAACTGAACCAATTATAAATTATAATCTAATATATTTATATATTAGGAATTTATAAATCAGCTGGGAAAACAGTCTAGAACTCAACATTCAAAAAACAAAGATCATGGTATCCGGTCCCATCACTTCATGGCAAATAGATGGGGAAACAATAGAAAGAGTGACGGATTTATTTGCTTGAATTATAAAATCACCGCAGGTGGTGATTGTAGCCATGACATTAAAAGACGTTTACTCCTTTGAAGAAAAGGTATGATGAACTTAGACAGCGTATTAAGAATCAGAGACATTGGTTTGCTGATAAAAGTCCATATAGTCAAAGCTATGATTTTTCCAGTAGTCAAGTATGGATGTGAGCATTGAACCATAAAGAAGGCTGAGCTCTGAGATGTTTTTGAAGTGTGGTGTTGGAGAAGACTCTTGAGAGTTCCTTGGACTGAAAGGAGATCAAACTAGTCAACCCTAAAGGAAACCAATCCTGAATATTCATTGGAATGACTGATGCTGAAGCTTCAGTACTTTGGCCATGTGATGCAAAGAACTGACTCATTGGAAAAGACCCTGATGCTGGGAAAGAATGAAGGCAGGAGGAGAAGGGGACAACAGATAATAAGATGGTTGGATGGCATCACTGACTTGATGGACATAAACTGGAGCAAACTCAAGGAGTTGGTGAAGGACAAGGAAGCCTGGAATGTTTCATTCCATGCAGTCACAAAGAGTTGGACATGACTGAATGACTGCACAACAATCAGTCAGTTGCTACTGAAAATGACCTGAACATTAACTTGCTTATACAAAGAATTAATTTCTCACTCATATAGGAGTTTGGTCAATTCTGCATCTGCTGAATCTGCTCAACTCAGATCAGTCAATCAACTCTAAGCTGTAGGTTGAGTTCAAGTCTACTATATGTGTATACACATTCTAGGGCAATATTTCCTTAGACCAAGCAAATCTTATAATAAAGGATAGATTAACAATTTGCAAACAATATCTACTTCTACTGCATTAGTTTATTTACCCACTTATTCAACTATCCATTCAGTCATCCCACTAAAAACCAGGTATATACTGAGAGCTATTATATGGTTAGTAAAATATAAAGCACTAAAGCTACAATAGTGAGAAAAATAAACATGGTTTCTTCTTCATGAAGTGAAAAGTCCAAGTGGTGCAGTGAGTGGCACTAGTCAAGCACTAGCACAAACACACCTATATGTGAATAATTTTTTAAGTATTGTTAAATGAAAATACCAAGTGATATAAGTTACATGATAGAGGATTACTAGGTTTCAAGAGATCTTCAGGCAGGAAACAAAAATTGAGCTGAGAACTATGCATTATTCTATCTAGCCAAATGTGTTGTATCAGAGGGAAGAGTATTTGAGGCAAATGAAGGCTCATGTTTCAATGTTCTGTGATGACAGAAGTCATGTTTATTTGAAGGAAACATAAAAGATACATAAGAGAGGTGAAAGAGAATCATATGGCTAAGAATTATTAAGAGAGTTGGGATCATATTATTGAAGGTCTCAAAGACCACAGCAAGCATTTTGTGCATTTATCTAAGATCAATAGGAAGTTGCTGCATGCTTTTCAGCAGAAAGCCTGATGCAAAATATTTATATTTCCATTTTAAGATATCACTTTGTATTCATGAAATATACTAGAAAGAGACAAGAGTGGATATGGAGTTTGTTCACCCAAGAGATATTTTAGCCTCTTCTAGGTGAATAATATAGACACAGATGCATTGGAGAGAAATTTTGAAGACAACTCAAAGTGCTCTGAAAATTCAGATGCAGAGTGTGAGAGACGGAGAGATTGCCAAACTCATTCATACAGTTCAGCCTTGTGTCACTGAGTATATTATATACTTTTAAAGGCTATTATCTTGACTGATCTATCTGTCTACCCCTATTATTCTAGATCTGCCATTACCTGTCCATGAAACTACATATTCTGCTATGCTGCTGTAAGGTATTTTCTTGTTTCTATGTCAGAAATGAACTAAAATGTTGTTTAAGCAGAAACAGTATGTGCTGTGCTTAGTTGCTCAGTCATGTCCAACTTCTTGTAACCCCATGGACTGTAGCCCGCCAGGCTTCTCTGTCCATGGGAGTCTCCAGGCAAGATTACTGGAGTGGGTTGCCATCCCTTCTCCAGGATATCTTCCTGACCCAGGGATTGAACCCAGGTCTCCCACACTATAGGTGGATTCTTTACCACCTGAACCATGAGGGAAGACCAGAAACTGTATAATACATCTAAAATACAACATATGATCATTAAAATCATGTCAAGATAAGAAAACAAGTCTTACTATAAATCAAACATGATTGCTAATATTCTTAAAATAATCAGAATCTTAACTAGCTAAAAAAATCATTACAAATGATTAAAAGAATCTGTCTGTATGAATCATTTGATGTTCTTCATATTAAATGATAGTTGAATCAAGGCTATTTTTGAAGAAAAAAAGGGACAGGCATTAAACCTCAATTTTATGTCACAATGCTAGCTATAGTAGAGTAACATTATGTTCTACTTCATGCTAATCACCACCTCAGCCAAAGGATTGCATATTTACTTCCTCACATAAATCATTTTTTCCCTGAAATAGATGACTATACAAGTATATGGGAAAAAATCTCCTCATTATTTATTTGGATAGTTATCCACATCAGTCATTCTCCTGAAAATCTTTTCCTTCAGTAATTTTAGAGCTAAAATAATTTATCTGAGAATAATTCAAACTTGATGATATTATAATATTGCAGAGAAGATAATTGGTAAATTATAGCTGTGGTAATGACCTTGTTAATGTCCATCATCAAACTGATGGTCTAGCCATAGACATAAATTATTATATTGCCCAAATTAATGTATTATCTGGAGTCCAAATTTATTTTGCAAATATTTATTGAGTTTCTGATATATGCCATGGTTCATGCCAGCCTTGAGAATACATTAGTCACATTCTCAGGACTTTAAAATCCAACACATAGAAGAGTCTAAATACTTTTCATGTGTATAGGATAGATTTCATCTTTTAATCCAAAAAGCTAAGATTACAAGTATTGATTGATTGTACCCAGGATTGTAGAGCTGTATTATATCCTGCTGACTATTATTCTTTTATTTACCACAATCTTTAAACAGCAAATCATAATTTAAGCATACTAAATCTGATTAAAGAAAAAGATGAGAATCTCTGAGCTAAGCAATAAATAATGAAAACTTTGGAAGCAAATTCAAAACCTAAGGGATGACATTGAAATTCAACTGGACTGTGATACTAGTTTTTTTAATTTCATAAATCCCTTCATTCCTCCAAAGTTCATTTTAATTTTAAAATAAGAATTGTGCCCAAACTGAGATTTTGAGAGTTTATATATGTTAGGCTATGAACTAGGGCCTTAAATAAATTTTCTCATTACTAAAAAACTTGCATTGAAGTTAGCACTATTATTATCCATCACATTTTACAGAAGAAGAAGCAAACTTACAGTTCACAAATTCAGTAGAGAGCAGAGGCACAAATTTATTAATAAATCATGATAAATTTAGACCCCATGGCCTGACCATTCTAATGAGAGATTAACATAAGATATTAACCTCAGAGGGCTCTTTGGGGCTTCTAAAGAGACTGAATATAAAGTAGACAGATATCATTCAGAAACAAAATATGTTGATATTTTCTCTTCCTCCTGTTAAGAATACAATAAAAATATCCCTGTTATCAACACTTTCTAAACTAAAAGGGAGTAAGCATAAGTGTTAGCCATTAATCTCAAATTAAAATGTCAGAAAGTTCTTAGATTTTTTTTTCCAGGTACCAATTCTGATAAAGGGACTTCCCATGCATCTACCACCAGCTAAGGATCAATATGAGAAGGTGTAAGAACAACTCCTAAAACTATGCAAGGAAAAGCTTCAGCTTCCTCCTTTCTGAACCCTACTCATCCCTGAAAACTATCATGTCAGGTTGCTATTGTGAGGACTAGGCCACCAGTGACACCAGATCATACATTCTTTGATGAACACAGAAGCTGTTTGTTAACTTTCAATTCCTATGTTCACTTTAATGTCTGACACAGAGTAGGGCACAGATTTTTGAGTGAATGGATGAATCACTCTAGTGATAATACAAAATTTGTACTTGACAAGATAGCTTAGAGTAAATGAGAAATAAGCAGATGTGACTTCCTGGGTGATGCTAAAGAACCCACCTGCCAGTGCTGGTAGACATAAGAGATATAGATTCGATCCCTGGGTTGGAAAGATCCCCCGGAGGAGAGCATAGCAACCAAGCCACTATTCTTGCCTGGAGAATCCCATGGACAGAGGCGCCTAGCAGGCTGCAGTCCATAGCGTCGCATTGAGTCTGAAGTGACTTAGCATGCACACAAATCACTTTAAGAAGACATAGCTTCTACTTTTAGTTTACAGTGTGTATGTGATACCTATGCATTAAGGGATAGATCCAAGCAAAAGCTGTGTCTGTGTCTACTTGTTTATGAACATATAGAAATACGTCAGAATTAAACCATTCTACTAGGACCTAAGAAACTAAACTGAGGTGGTTTTTATTTGTGTAAGCAAACTGTGCATGTGCGTGTGTGCATGCACACTCCCAAATAAACACCTGTGACAGAAGGGATATACACAGGACAAGTGGAGCAAGTTAGACCACCATGCGATTGCAACATGAGCTAAACTCACCAGCTTTCCCCTGGATTGCGGTTCAGTTGTGAACAACACACACATATATCAGTTCAGCTCAGTTGCTCAGTCACGTCTGACTCTTTGCGATCCCACGAACTGCAGCACATCAGGCCTCCCTGTCCATCAGCAACTTCTGGAGTCCACCCAAACTCATGTCCATTGAGTTGGTGATGCCATCCAGCCATCTCATCCTCTGCCGCCCCCTTCTCCTCCTGCCCTCAATCCTTCCCAGCATTAGGGTCTTTTCCAGTGGGTCAGCTCTTTGCATCAGGTGGCCAAAGTATTGGAGTTTCAGCTTCAACATCAGTCCTTCCAACGAACACCCAGGATTGATCTCCTTTAGGATGGACTGGTTGGATCTCCTTGCAGTCCAAGGGACTCTCAAGAGTCTTCTCCAACACCACAGTTCAAAAGCATCAATTCTTCAGCGCTCAGCTTTCTTTGCTGTCCTACTCTCACAACCGTACATGACCACCAGAAAAACCATAGCCTTGACTAGACAGATCTTTGTTGCCAAAGTAATATCTCTGCTTTTTAATATGCTGTCTAGGTTGCTCATAACTTTTCTTCCAAGGAGTAAGCGTCTTTTAATTTCATGACTGCAGTCACCATCTGCAATGATTTTGGAGCCCAGAAAAATAAAGTTAATATATATAGTTTTATCCATTCATTTGTTATGGCCATTTAAACTATGTTAGTTGTGTCTTGGCTCTTATAAATATGAGGGTTGGGAAATCCTTTTGATTTAAATGTTTTGGATATATACCAAGATGATATTGCTGGATCAAATGATGTTTTAATTTTCAATATTTTGAGGAAACTCCATTCTTTTTGTCACAATAGCTATACCAGTTTTGTATTTCCAGCAACATTGTGGAAGAGTTCTTACATCCTCACCAATGCTTATCACTTT
This sequence comes from Antilocapra americana, assembly GCA_007570785.1. Classification (NCBI taxonomy): domain Eukaryota; kingdom Metazoa; phylum Chordata; class Mammalia; order Artiodactyla; family Antilocapridae; genus Antilocapra; species Antilocapra americana. Next base: position 33,707,651 of record ML661338.1, on the reverse strand, counting down.
TAAAAATAATAATCATGATACCCAGACTATTAGGTGTGAGGTAATTCTTTATTGTGGTCTTTATTTGCATTTACCAATGACTTGTGATGTTGAAATATACCTGTTGTCTATTGTTGTTGTTCAGTCGCTAAGTCATGTCTGAATTTCTACAACCATGTGGACTGCAGTACTTCAGGATTCCCTGTCCATCACTATCTTATGGAGGTTGCTCAAACTCATGTCCACTGAGTTGGTGATGCCATCCAACCATCTCGTCCTCTGTTGCCTCCTTCTCCTCCTGCCCTCAATCTTTCCCAGTATCAGGGTCTTTTCTAATGAGTCAGTTCTTTGTATCAGGTGGTCAAAGTATTGGAGCTTCAACATCAGTCCTTCCAATGAACATTCAGGACTGATCTCCTTTAGGATTGACGGGTTTGATCGTCTTGCTGTCCAAGGGACTCTCAAGAGTTTTCTCCAATACCACAGCTCAAAAGCATCAATTCTTTGATGATCAGCCTTCTTTATAGTCCAAATCTCACATCCATACATGACTAGACAGACATTTGTCAGCAAACTGATGTCTCTGCTTTTTAATACACTATCTAGATTTGTCATAACTTTTCTGAAAGCGTCTTTTAAATCTGTGACTGCAGTCACAGTCCTCAGTGGTTTTGGAGTCCAAGGAAATAAAGTCTGTCACTGTTTCCATTGTTTCCCCATCTATTTCCATGAAGGGGCAGGACTAGATGTCATGATCTTCATTTTTGGAATGTTGAGTTTTAAGCCAGCATTTTCACGCTCCCCTTTCACCTTCATCAAGAGACTCTCTAGTTCCTCTTAAACTTTCTGCCATAAGAGTGGTATTATTTGGATATCTGAGGTTGTTGATACTTCTCCCAGCAATCTTGATTCCAGCTTGTTATTTTTCCAGTCCGACATTTTGCATGATGTGCTCTGCACAGAAGTTAAATATGCAGGGTGACAATATACATCCTTGATATGCTCTTTTCCCGTTTTTGAACCTGTTCATTGTTTCATGTCTGGTTCTAACTGTTCCTTCTTGATCTGCAAGAAATAACCATTCAGGTCTTTTTGCCCACTTCATAATAAAGTTATTTGGATGTTTTTGCTATTGCACTGTAGGAATTCCTTAATATTTGAGGCATGAACTCCTTTTCAGATATATTGTTTGAAATTTTTTTTTCATATTACAGGTTGCCTTTTAAGTTCGTTGATGACAATATTTCCTTTGCTATGCAGAAGAATTTTAGTTTAATGTAGTTCTGTTTATCTAGTTTTTGCTTTCGTTGTCTGTGCTTGTGTTGTCATGTTCAAGAAATTATTGTCAAGATCAATAGTATGAAGATTTTCAACCATGTTTTCTTCTAGAAGTGTTACAGTTTATATGGTATGTATGGATCTTTAATGAATTCTGACCTGAATTTGTGCATGGTGTAAGATAAAAGATCATTTTTTTTTTTTTGCTTGTGATTACCCTGTGTTCCTATAACCATTCGCCAAAGAGACTATTGTTAACTTGTTGTACACATTTGACACACTTGTTGAATATTGTTTGACATTCCTAGTACAGCAGGAAGGGAAAGATCATAGCAAATTATCAAAATCTGACTTGATCATAGAATAGGATATAGTAGCATGTATGGCTGGTGTTTGCTATTTGTCTGAAGAAATGCACCCAATAAATGTGTCTTGCTAAAACAATAATGACTGCAACAATATTATTATGATAATAATATCTTCCTGATACTGAATACTTTGTGTATTCAGTTCTGAAAAGTACTGTTATTAGGATTAATCTAAGTACTTTACATGCGGTTTTGACCTCAGTTACCTCTCTTTATAAGTTGGGAATTATTACTGATTTACCCTTCAGATATCTAAAGTTTATAAAGGCTCAGTTTAGTTCAGTTCAGTCACTCAGTCTTGTCTGACTCTTTGAGACCCCATGGACTGCAGCACATCAGGCTTCCTTGTCCATCACCAACTCCCAGAGCTTGCTCCAGCTCATGTTCATTGGGTTGGTGATGCCATCCAACCATCTCATCCTCTGTCATCCCCTTCTTCTCCTGACTTCAGTTTTTCCTAGCATCAGGGTCTTTTAAAATGAATCAGTTCAGATGGCTAAAGTTTATGATGGTTAAGTACTTACAAAGTCACAAATCTAGCAAGATTCAAATCCAGGATTGTTTTTTAAAATGCACTGTACTGCCTGTCAGATAAGAGCATACCCCTAAATGGTTTGCTAGGGTTTTTAAAATACTTTGTCCATAATCCACCTGATGTATCATCTGAGAGACCCATAATGGGGTTGTGGTTGACAGGACAGATGATAACACTCATTTGACTTGTCAAAGGAGATCAAAAGCTTTTCTTCAATTGATATGCATAGCAGCTGAGCTAGAAGCAAGCTGATGTAATGGAAAGAGTCAAAAGTCAGACACAGTATTAACTTATGCATTCATTCATCTACCATGCAAATTGCATTGAAAGTCTTCTCTGTCATAGGCATTGAGCCCTAATTGTCCTTTGCCTCTTTTTATCCTAGAATGTTGGGTAGTTTCATGACTCATGATTTTATAAGAGCCTGCCAAGCTCCTATGTCCATGGAATTCTCCAGGCAAGAATACTGGAGTGGTTAGCCATTCCCTTCTCCAGGCTGCCTTCCTTACCATGGCATCTAACTCAGGTCTCTTGCATTGCAGGGAGGTTCTTTACCATCTGAGCGACCAAGGAAGCCCAATATAAAAGCAAGGGATACCTGTTTAAACAGATCCAGAAAGCAAATCTTAACTAATATAAGATTTGCCCATTAGAAAAATATCCTACACAGTTACCATTAACCTTCTAATAATCTTTAAATTTTAAAATGAAACTGGGTGGACTAAAGCACCCATGCTATTTAGTTCTTGTTATTTGCTAGATAATAATCTAAGCACGTTAGATACAAGAACATATTTAATCCACACAATAACTCTATAATGTAATTATACCATTATTATCTTCAGTTTTTTCTTTTCTCAGTTTCACAACTGAAGCACAGAGAAGTTACATGACTTTCCCAAGACTGTACAGCCCAGAAATGGTAGTTTTTATTCGAACCCAGAGATTCTATTTCTAAAGCACACTTGTATCTAGATTTATGACGCATCATAATGTTGCTCTGAGGGTTAAATTAAGCTGGATAATAAATGCAGCATACCTAATAAAAAGTCTGAGACATAGTATATATTCAATAAATGTTAATATCCTTCCTGCTTAAGCCTAGGTTTTATTACTGCAAAGCAGTGCTACTTTCACTCCTCTCTATAAATAGTGTCAGAAAGGAATGCTGTGTCAGAGGGACTCTAAGCAAAGATTATGTAATTTTATATCACAAAATAGTCAAAGAAAGGATATGGCTTCCTATAAGAAAACAATTCTCCTATATCCATGTTGTCCCCTCTTTACACTGCATTTTTATACTATCAGGTCATTGAGTATGATGTAAGGGATCTGTGTTCATACAAAACTTCACAGCTAGATGCTTAATGAAATAATAAATTATTTAACTGGAAAATTAAAGCAATTTATATTCTCATTCTACTCTGAAATATCTTAGATATAAGGTAAATTTGACATAGAATATGTCTTTTCACTTATGGTTAATTATTCAGAATGCTTTTGCATTCAGGATGTACACAAAAAAATGTGTATGCATATCACTATTGTCCTCATTCTTTGACCATCAGGCTAATTCACGCTTTCTTATTTATTTATTTATTTATTTTTTTAAATTTAGAATATGCATTTATTGAAATGTATTATTGAATTATTTATTATAAATGCATCATTTTTGAAATATAAGCCACAGTGTTTGAAGCTACAGAAAAAAAACTTGCAGCATCATTGTGGGGTCAAGAAGCTTCTCCATTGCAAACTCTTCTCTCATTATCAATTCTGAGAACTGGCTGCACAAAATTCCCCCTTGGACACCCACAAAGAGAGCAGTGATGGTGGGGAGGGGGATGAAGGGGAGGATGCAGTAAGGATACAGGTTAAGACAAAAACCCAACATCACACTGCAGGCCCTGTAGTTACTCTGGTAACTCCTACAGTCCTTCCATTCTTCCTCAAAGAATTAGGAGCTGTCTCCTTGGAGCCAGAAGCTAAGCTCAATGCTAGGAATAAAGGGAAGACATTCTCATGGTGCTGAGAGCCAGCTGGATGAGACAGATCTAGACATGTTGACCAATAGAAGAAAGGAATTAGACATGTTCTGCTGAGGAGGGTAGGAGGGAAGGGGAGAGAAGGACTGCGAGAGACTGAGCAGTTTCAGAAGCAGCCACGGCCCAGCCCTGCAGGGGTCCTCCTCAGACGTCCCATTTTCTGGGAACCTCTCTTCACGTGTCCTCACGGGTGCGGTGTCGATGGGGAACAGGTCACCACGCAGTCCCTTAACGTCTGGAAGTTGTTCTTGTTCCCTTCGCAGCCGCCATATACAAATGGCGCACAATACCCGGTCGTGGCATTGTAGAAGTACCTGGTAATCTGGTCCTTGCAGGAATCCTTTAATAGAGGCTCCAGGCAGATTTCAGGCTCAGATGTTGCATGTTTGGGTATTTGGGTTGGGAATTCCTTGACTGTATCGTTCTCAAGTTGCATTCCGGAAGTCATCACATGACCTTTCATTCCTTTAGTGAATATGTCAAGGAATCCTTTTAGTAAACCGGATCCCAGGCCACCAACAACATTGAGACCTGGAATCAAACTACCAACGATATTTCCAATTGCATCTAGTATTGAACGCTTCTCAAGTCCCCTTCTATGGCTTGTCTCCAGACCTTGGTCCTGGGTATGGTGCTCATACACCGGGGAGCTGTCCACCAGGATAACCAGGAGGAAGAGAAAGGCTGCAGAGAGGCAGAGCTGGCTCATCTTGGTGGCCTTGCAGGAGGGCTCCTGAGGATGCTTTAGAGAAGAGAGATGAGCTTGGACTTGCTCTGGGCCTGGTTGCTAGTTTCACACCCTGGTATACCAGCCACAAAGGTGCCCAGGAGGGTGAGAAATGTTGCCACAAAGCAGAGCTGCTTATCTTCATGGCCTTGAAATTGTACTCCTGAGGAAAGATGGCAGCTAACTGAGCTTCTCACACCGCAGTTCAGTGACCTCATCCACAAAGTCCACGAGTCTATTCTATACATCTGTGTTCCTTTTGCTGTCTCGCATGTTGGGTTCTTGTTACCGTCTTTCTAAATTCCATATATATGTGTTAATATACTGTATTGTTGTTTTTGCTTCTGGCTTACTTCACTCTGGATAATGGGCTCCAGTTTCGTCCATCTGAGTAGAACTGATTCAAATGAATTTTTTTTTTAATGCTGAGTAATATTCCATTGTGTATATGTACCACAGCTTTCTTATCCATTCGTCAGTTGATGGGCATCTAGGTTGCTTCCATGTCCTGGCTATTGTAAACAATGCAGTGATGAACATTGGGGTACACGTGGCTCTTTCAATTCTGGTTTCCTCGGTGTATATGCCCAGCAGTGGGATTGCTGGGTCATATGGCAGGTCTATTTGCAGCTTTTTAAGGAAGCTCCACACTGTTTTCCATAGTGGCTGTACTAGTTTGCATTCCCACCAACAGTGTAAGAGGGTTCCCTTTTCTCCACATCCTCTCCAGCATTTATTGCTTGTAGACTTTTGGATGGCAGCCATTCTGACTGGTGTAAAGCGGTACCTCATTGTGGTTTTGATTTGCATTTCTCTGATAATGAGTGATGTTGAACATTATATATCTCATTGTTGTATACATTCTTCACAACTGTTTGCCAAAGATCTATTTCCTTAGGAAATGAAAAGCAGAAAATTGTAACCCAATTACAAGAGCTCTAGAATAGTCTAATACTGTTGCAAGATATAAGCCACATTTAGCAACCCAGTAGAGGCCAGTGAAGTCAGTAAAAAGCAATAGCTCTTTTTCCAGCATGTTGTTTAACTATAACAGTTTAAAAGATACCTTGTAATTCATGACAATGGAATCAGAGATTGCAGAATTCTTCTAAAACATATTTTGGAAGAACCATAACATTTCATTTCTGTGATATTCTGTTCCATACTAGCTAAAACTCCCCCTACTGTTAAACAAACTTTTGCAAAAAATAGTCCTTCAATTTTAGCTGCATGATCAAATCAGATAAGCAATATTTTGTTCCACTGGTAGGACTAAAATGAGGGAGGGAGGAAATAAAGTCGGGATAAACCTGCCAGAGTCACTAAAAGATTATATGAACTAAATATGAGAAGGGTGCTCTAATATGTTGGTCCCTCAATCTGCCTTGTTTTGAAAATGTGAACATTTCACCAAGCTAAATGGGATCCCAGATTTTAAAGATACTTCTTTTTTATAATATAGCTCTGCAACGAAAGTCAATTAGTTCCTCTGATGCTGAACACAAGTATGAAACAATCTTTTCTAAATGCTAGAGGAGTCCTATTTTGGACATAATGATAAAAGGTGCATATAAATGAGACATGATATATAACTTACAGGTATAAGATTTTGGATATCTCGAGAAAAAATAGCATAAATGGAAAACAGTGGAACCATTTAAGAAGGATTTATGGGATGACCTTGATTCTTAGGTTGGTTTCCCTCAGTAGCAGACTCTGAGATAATGATTTCAGTACAAATCATTTATTTGAGAAGAATCAGAAAGAAATAGGGAAGAGTAGGAAATGAGATAAGATTGGAAAAAAGCCAATAAAGTGTGCCTTATTAAACAGCTTATTGCTGTCAGTGAATGAGGCTTTTCATGCTGCCAAACTTGGAGAGATGTAGCAGACATCTCAGAATTACCCTCTTGGGGGCAAGAAAACTGACTCTCTCTGTCTCTCTGGATGGATGGTTCCTATGTGACTCAGGTCCTTAATCTGATGAGTCTCCAACCTTGCCTGCAGCAGGTGGTACCCATGTGCATGCCCAGAAATAAAGCCATCAGATAGTCACAATAAGTGTCTGCAGTACATGACTCCATAGTTCATGGACATGAATTCCATCAGGCTGCAACCTCAACAGGGCCAGTTATCCCAGCTAAGAAGACACATAACAAATTGTTGAGATGCTCTTCCATTCACAGAATCATACTTATCTTGGACATTTGAGAATTCAGTTTTTTTGAGCTTTTAACAGTTTGTTCACCTGAATTTGGGGGTTTTCAGTGCATTAGCACATAGGCAGTGAAGTTTCTCAGGAAGCTTTGTGAATTGTGCACTGAGACACATGCAGATCAGTAACGCAGAGAAAGGACATCACAGACATTATGTAAATAAGCCAGCCAGAGGGCCACTTCATTGTTCTCATGGGGTGGTCATCTTTCCATCTCGAGGGTAATTGTTTACATATACTTGGCCACTGAGGGACTCCAAGGTGGCTTTTGATGTGTTGAACAATAAATAATTTTAAGATTAACAGTCACTTAAACAACTCTATCATTTCAGTTATGGTTTTCCTGTATCATGCTCTGTGAATCTGGCTAACAGGTATCTAATTTAGAAAGAAGATATATTAATAGTAGAGCAGTCTTTTAGAAATGCAAGATAGATTCTGACCCAAGATAAGACCATACTATGAGACTTTTGATAAATTAACTATGGCAAATAGTATACAACACTTAAAACACAAAATGAGTTTTCATCATACATTTATTTATTTGAACTATATGGTAGTAATAAATGACTTGATTTAAATTTAAAACATATTCACTACAGTTTTTTAACTAGAATATTGGAAAATCTTAGAATTACAAAATGTCTTAGAGATCATGTATCCTAAATCCTTCAATTATTGTTTCTCACATTTATACCACTCTATGAATACTTTCAAAGATCATAGTAAATTATCTCTTGGATATTTTTATTATACATTTTTGGACCCTGCAGTTATTCAAAAGGCAATATTTGATACTCATTTTCTAATACCTCAAGAATAATGCAGGCAGCAAATTAATTAAAATTGCTTAACATTTATTTTTGTTTTTTAATGGACAATAGACATAAAAATGTTAGATTAAGTCAGTGTCCACTGTACAGATCAATAACCTCAGATACACAGATGACACCACCCTTATGGCAGAAAGTAAGAAGAACTAAAGAGCTTCTTGATGAAAGTGAAAGAGGAAAGTGAAAAAGTTGGCTTAAAGCTCAACATTCAGAAAACTAAGATCATGGCATCCAGACCCATCACTTCATGGGAAATAGCTGGGGAAACTGCGGAAACAGTGGCTGACTTTATTTTGGGGGGCTCAAAAATCACTGCAGATGGTGATTTCAGCAATGAAATTCAAAGACACTTACTCCTTGGAAGGAAAGTTATGACCAACCTAGACAGCCTATTGAAAAGCAGAGACATTACTTTGTCAACAAAGGTCCATCTAGTCAAGGCTATGGTTTTTCCAGGGGAATTGATGCTTTTGAACTGTGGTGTTGGAGAAGACTCTTGAGAGTTTCTTGGGCTGCAAGGAGATTCAACTAGTCCATCCTAAAGGAGATCAGTCCTAGGTGTTCATAGGAAGGACTGATGTTTTGGCCACCTCATGTGAAGAGCTGACTCATTGGAAAGATGCTGATGCTGGGAAAGATTGAGGGCAGGAGAAGAAGGGGATAACAGAGAATGAGATGACTGGATGGCATCACCGACTCAATGGACATGCATTGGAGTGGACTCCGGGAGTTGATGATGGACAGGGAGACCTGACGTGCTGTGGTTCATGGGGTCACAGAGTCAGACACGACTGAGCGACTGAACTGAACTGATATACACCACTTGTATCCTATTTTTCACAAATATTCTTTTATTAATAATTTATTGTAACTTTAAATCTATGACTTAGACTTTAATAAAATTTTTAACAGTTTTTATTTTGAAAGTTTCCCTATTACAGTGTGATTTGCCTCAGAATCATCTTCTAGGAATGTTTTTGCACAAGTCAACTTTTAATTAATTACAACAAAAACAATTTTCTGTATGAAGGTTTGGAAAACAAAGAAGCATATGTGTTAATAAATGTCAAAGAAGTTCATAATAAATACATTTTAAAATATTAGGAGTATAGACAATTATTTAAAAAAGGAAAACATAAGTAAAACATTGCTGTTTCATGACATTTTATTATTTATTACCTAGAACTCAAAAATAGCTCTTTATATTGGCTATTTTCCTCCTCATATATTGATTTAGGGCAAAATTAGCATATTCAGCTGTGGATTTTTCCCACATATTAGACGTGAATTGCTTGTTCTTTGGTGTGGTTGCATAATTGGCATTCTGCACCTTTTATTCAGGTAAAAAATAACTCTCAGCTCTGCTTCCCTTATCAATTTAGTTTAAGAGGTTTGAAATTGTAACTCAGATCCAATTTAAATCCAAATCATAAAATTATATAAGATGATGTCATGCAGTAAGGACAGGAAAGGTGAAAACAATTATTAGTAATCTGATGCCACTCCACTAAAGCAGTTAAGAGTATTTATAGAGTCACATTCTAAGGCTAAATTCTTAGAATGTAAGAAACTAAGGAACTATTATACTGAAAATTTTTAGATGTTCCACCATAATCTTTTATTAAAAAATAAAGCATAGGTTACACATAATTTTTAACTATTTCAGTACCAAAGTATATATGTAACAGGAAACCAATATTTAGGTTTTTGCTGAAATATTAAGTTGAATGATATTAAATACCAAAGGTGAGCAAGGAGACAGATAACCATAAAGAAATTTCAAATTGTCTTGTTTAAATGACTAATGCACATCAGGAGTTCAAAAAGCTCAAATTTTTGGAAATTAATGAGTCTTGGGAAAAAAATAAATATTACTTTAGAGAATCCCACAATAGTACCCTACAGCCATAGGATACAGAAATGAAAAAGGAGGAAGCTAGATTATAGCAGCTGACATTGAATTAGAATCGAATAGGAGGTACAAGTATGAACTTTTGATTTTCAGAAGATAGAGAAAAATAACTGTAATCTCCATGTGTGTGTGTTCACTTTAACTATGTCTTTGGAAAAAGTGAGAGTTGGGAACATAACTAGCACAGAAAACTTGGGCTCTGATTATATTCACCACTAAAAGAAATCAAGGCTCCTTAAGAATGGTTATATGTACTTACAATGATACAAAAATAAATAAATGGATAAGGAGAAAAGGGACCTCTTTCTTAGAGTTAAAGGGAAAATCACAAATTTAAATCAAAGTTGGAATTAGAAAATGACTATAAGGCATGTATGACACGATTGATTTTGGCACAAAATGTAAATGGATGCATAACCTGTGAGTAAGATGTACTTGTCCATCTTTGCATGAAATGTTCCCTTGGTATCTCTAATTTTCTTGAACAGATCTCTAATCTTTTCCACTCTATTGTTTTCCTCTATTTCTTTGCCTAGATCACTTTGGAAGGCTTTCTTATCTCTCTTTGCTATTCTTTGGAACTCTACATTCAGATGGATATTTTCTTTTTTCCTTTGCCTTTCACTTCTTTTCTCAGCTCTTTGCAAGTCCTCCCCAGATAACCATTTTGCTTTTTTGCATTTTGTTTTCTTGGGGATGGTTTTGATCATGACCTCCAGTACAATGTTACAAAACTCTGTCCACAGTTCTTCAGGCACTCTGTCTATCAGATTTAATTCCTTGAATCTATTTGTCACTTCCACTGTATAATCATAGGTGATTCGATTGCTGACAAAGGTCCATATAGTCAAAGCTGTGGTTTTTCCAGTAGTCATGTATGGATATGAGAGTTGAATCATAAAAAAAGCTGAGCACCAATAAGTTGATGCTTTTTAACTGTGGTGTTGGAGAAGATTCTTGAGAGTTCCTTGGACTGCAAAGAGATCAAACCAGTCAATCCTAAAGGGAATCAGTCCTAAATATTCATTGGAAGGTCTGATACTAATGCTGAAGCTCCAATACTTTGGCCACCTGATGCAAAGAATTGATTCATTGGAAAAGACTCTGATGCTGGGAAAGATTGAAGGCAGGAGGAGAAGGGGATGACAGAGGATAAGATGGTTGGATGGCATCACCAACTTGATGGACATGAGTTTGAGCAAGCTCTGGAAGTTGGTGATAGACAGGGAATCCTGGCATGCTGCAGTCCATGGGGTCACAAAGTGTCAGAGAGAACTGAGTGACTGAACTGAATTGAATGTGACAGCTTAAAATTTTGTACTATTTGAAAAGATGCAATGGTTTTCTTAACCAAAAAATGCATAATATTATGATAAATAGAACAAAACTTGTGAATAACTTTAAAGTGACAACATTGTGGAAGTCAGAGAGAGTCATGGGGTTTTGTTTCATATTGAACAAGATCAAAAATTACATGGAACTTACTATTCTCTACTGTTCAGAGGCAAGTCATTTACCTTGATGATGCTCAACCGGAGAAGATCACAGAATGGAACATGCACCAAGAGACAGGTCATGGGGGTCTCCTGTGTATCTGTCTGCCAAACTAACCCTTGAATCTTTCAGTTTTGTTTCCCTTTTTATACCTTTATTTTCCTGTTTGGAGCCTATGTTTGTAATATGTAATATTACATGTTCACAAAAATGATAAAAATGTCCTTGAAAACTCTCTTGGAGGAAACTTATTTTCCAAAAAATAAGTCATTTTTCTTGTATGTAGCAGCAGAAGCTATGTTACTGAGATCAGTGGCCACTTCAGCTTTTTACTAGGGCAGTTATTTTGGGCTCTAATAAGAATTATGCTTGAAAGTTTGGTTTACAAACTATTTCAGTAGGTCTTCCAGCAATTTGGTATGTTTAATAATTTACTTCCTGCTTAACTTAGCTAGAGTGGATTTCCGACGTCTTCAGCTAAGATCCCTGAACAATACTTTACTGCATACCTAGCAAAATGGATTTACCTGAATGCTTTTTATTACATTTTCCTTAATTATCCTAATTTAAACTTCCAGTACAATGATTATAGAAGTGGCAAGAGACGGAATTTTGTCTTGTTCCAGATGGTAGGAGGAAAGCACCCAGTTTTACTCCATTAAGTATGGTGTTATCTATGTTTCTCATGTTTATAATCACTTTATTTTTTCTTGAGGTACTTTTGGTAATTGGTGTTTTCTCAAAATTATCTAATTTGTGGGAGATAGTTGTTTATAGTAGTCTTTTGTAATATTATTTTTATTCTCTGTAAAATAAGTTGTGATTTTGTCTTTAATTCCTAACTTTTGTAATTCAAACTTCCTTCTTTTTCCATTGAAAACTTTCCATTTTGAAAGCTTTTAAATTTTTCTGATCTTTTCTAACAATATTTGATTTGATTTTCTTTCATTGTTTTTCTATTCTTCATCAATTTGTTTTAATTTTTCATCATTTCCTCCCTATAACTACTTCATGTTTAATTCACTCTTATTTTTTTCAGAGTCTGAAAAAATAAGGATGAAAGCTGAGGTGACTGCTTTGAGATACTTTTTAAGGCATGCATTTAGAGTTATATATTATATTTCTCTGTAAGCATTGATTTAGCTGTAATCCATAAATTGTGGTAAGTTGTTTTTCATCTTTATTCATCTCAGAGTATAATAATTAAAATTATTTAACATGATTACTAAGGAGTGTGTTTGTTCAAAAGTTACATGTTTTGAATTTTCCAAATTTCTCTCTGTTCCATATTTTTAACTTCATGTTTTTCAAACTAATAATGAAACTGAGCATATTTTCATAAGTTTATTGCCCATCTGGGTTCCTTCTACATCAAGTGACTTTTTAAATGTTTCAACAGTATTTTTTTTTCTTTTACATTTTTTATCAAAGTCAATACATTCTGCATTGCCTTATATTATTTTCTAAAATTTTAAGCATAAATTGATTTTTATTCATATAAATCACTTATACTAATTCTTACATTGTATAGGAATGAAATTCAACTATGTATTATCCACAATAAGCCCACATTAAATATAAATACAGATAAGAATATACACAAGGCTTTCAGTGATCAAAATAAAACTGTTAATATCAGATAAAGTAGATTTCTGAGAGAGAATATAACCATGGATAAAATTGGTCATTCATAAGGAAAAAGTGGTCAATTCATCAAGAATACATACCAATCTTAAATGCTTATGCATCTTATAGAATAATATTAAAACATATGAAAAAATTCATAGAAATTCAATGAGAAATAGGTTAATAATTATAGCATAAGATTTTAATAATTCTTTATAAATATTTAATAAAATGATAAAACATAAACTAAGAGCATAGAAGAATCAAAGAAAAGTAACAAGCAACCAAATTGACTGTTCTAGAATAATCTTTAATAGCAGCATAATAAGCATTCTCTCCAAAAAAATGGAAATAATGGCATTTATTAGATCAACTATATTCTGGGTCATATCACAAGGCTTACTAAATGTTAGAAGACTCAAGTAATGCAGTTTTTATCTGACCACAGTGTAATTATATGGCAGATTCATATAAATGTATGGCAAAATCAATACAATAATGTAAAGGAAAAAATAAATAAATTATTAAAAAAAGAAAAAGAAAGAAATATATCTGGAAAATTTCCTGAATATTTGTAAACAAAAAGACATTATTTCAAATAACCCATAGCTCAAATAAAAAATGTACATTAGAAAATATTTTGAGTTTAATGAAAATGAAAACCAACCTATAAAAATTTACATATAACAATAATGAGTGATGGACATAGCACCAGAGGCTGTTTTCTGGATTCTTAAGTACACTAAGTATACTAAGTACAAACTAATTTTTCAGGTGAAGTCAGGATAATGGTTGCAATAGTTAGACTGGATGACATTGAGATGCTTGGTAGGATGTATTTCCTTTGTCAGGGTGCCCATTATTGTGATCTGTTCCTTTTGTCCAAATTAATTTAATACTATGATTAAGAGATAAGTACTTTTTACATGCATATTACATTTCATTAAATTTTTATAAAATCTAGAATAATCTTACTTGAAGTTTTAATAGTTGACTCCAATAAGTCATCTACTCTTCATCTTTGAAATTCATTTTAAAATATAAGTATTAGATGCTTATACATAACTCCTGATCTACTGGGTAGAACAACAAACCAAATTTTTTTTTTTTTAGAAAATGCATTACTATAATTTTTAAAATCATGAACACCTCCTTAGGTACATATTTCCAAATGAGCAAAGACACTATTAAGTTTCATTTCTCCCACTACATGAATTGCTTTCAAATGATGCTCCTATTATCCACAAGTGATTACTTCTTCATAAATTTTCCATTAACTAATATGGCAAATTGCTATTTTTCAGTTCAGTTCAGTAGCTCAGTTGTGTCTAACACTGTGACCCCATGAATCGCAGCACATCAGGCCTCCCTGTCCATCACCAACTCCTGGAGTCTACCCAAATCCATGTCCATCAAGTAACAGATGCCATCCAGCCAACTCATCCTCCGTCATCCCATTCTCCTCCAGCCCCCAGTCCTTCCCAGCATTAGGGTCTTTTCCAATGAGTCAACCCCTCAAATGAGGTGGCCAAAGTATTGGAGTTTAAGATTCAAAATCAGTCCTTCCAATGAACACCCAGGACTGATCTCCCTTAGGATGGACTGGTTGGATCTTCCAGTCCAAGGGACTCTCAAGAGTCTTCTCCAACACCACAATTCAAAAGCATCAATTCTTCGGCGCTCAGCTTTCTTCACCATCCAACTCTCACATCCATACATGACTACTGGAAAAACCATAGCCTTGACTAGATAGACCTTTGTTGGTAAAGTAATGTCTCTGCTTTTCAATATGCTATCGAATTGGTCATAACTTTCCTTCCAAGGAGTAAGCGTCTTTTAATTTCATGGCTGCAATAACCATCTGCAGTGATTTTGGAGCCCAGAAAAATAAAGTCTGACACTGTTTCCCCATCTATTTCCCATGGAGTGATGGGACCAGACGCCATGATCTTACTTTGCTGAATGTTGAGCTTTAAGCCAATGTTTTCACTCTCCTCTTTCACTTTCATCAAGAGGCTTTTTAGTTCCTCTTCACTTTCTGCCATAAGGGTGGTGTCATCTGCATATCTGAGGTTATTGATATTTCTCCTGGCAATTTTGATTCCAGTTTGTGCTTCTTTCAGCCCAGCATTTCTCATGATGTAATCTGCATATAAGTTAAATAAGCAGGGTGACAATATACAACCTTGACGTACTCCTTTTCCTATTTGGAACCAGTCTGTTGTTCCATGCCCAGTTCTAACTGTTGATTCCTGACCTGCATACAGGTCTCTCAAGAGACAGGTCAGATTGTCTGGTATTCCCATCTGTTTCATAATTTTCCAGTTTATTTTGATCCACACAAAGACTTTGGCATAGTCAATAAAGCAGAAATAGATGTTTTTCTGGAACTCTCTTGCTTTTTCAATGATCCAACAGATGTTGCCAACTTGATCTCTAGTTCCTTTGCCTTTTCTAAAACCACTTGAACATCTGGAAGTTCATGGTTCACGTATTGCTGAAGCCTGGCTTGGAGAATTTTGAGCATTACTTTACTAGCATGTGAGATGAGTGCAATTGTGTGATAGTTTGAGCATTCTTTGGCATTGGAATGAAAACTGATCTTTTCCAGTCCTGTGGCCACTGCTGAGTCTTCCTAATTTGCTGGCATATTGAGTGCAGCACTTTCACAGCATCATCTTTCAGGATTTGAAATAGCTCACCTGGAATTCCATCACCTCCACTAGCTTTGTTCATAGTGATGATTCCTAAGGCCCACTTGACTTCACATTCCAGGATGTCTGGCTCTAGGTGACTGATCAGACCATCGTGATTATCTGGGTCGTGAAGATCTTTTTTGTACAGTTCTTCTGTGTATTCTTGCCAACTGTTCTTAATATCTTCTTCCTCTGTTAGGTCTATACTATTTCTGTCCTTTATTGAGCCCATCTTTAGTCTTAGATAAAAAGAGTTAACACAACCCGAAAAACATGCACAGATTGCAATAATTGAATAAATGTAAATAAATTTCTAATAGACTGATCCTCATTATATATATGATCTTAGGAAACCTTTCATTATGTTAAAATTATTTTAAACATAAAATACATGGCATGTGATTACCTCAAAGCTTTTACTATTCTAACAGAAAAGTAAACTAAATATTATTCCAAAATAGTCTTTCTTAAGACTATTTGAAACATCATGTGTGTGTGTTTACCTAATATTTTACTTATTCCCTTGAAGCTTTGCAATTTGTAATCCTGGATAATAAGTTACTTGAAACTAAATTTAGAAGTAGCTGGTGCAAATAATAAATAAATGGATGTTAGTTTATAGATAACAAATAGACTGAAAAAAATGGTGAATGGTTAACTGTACAACCACAATTTCAACACTCCTGTCAGGTGGGAAATTTAGAGAGTGTCAGAGCAATGATGTGCCCAAACATGCCATAAAATATATTTGTTCAGTTGCAATCTGCAATGGAAAAAACAAAGTTAATCATTCCTATCTTGGTGCAAATAAATAATGCAAAAACTGCTGAAAGACAGTATATGATTTTAAATCATTAATGACTGTGGGGGAATTTGCAAATAAAACACTTCAATTTGGAAGAACCACTACCCTGAAATTCCAAAACTCTTTTCTTCAAACCTCAGTTGTATTACTTAAGAAACTTCTTCCCTTGTGGGTGTATCAGTCCAGGGGAGAAAATTTAAATTATAGATTAGATTACTAAGAGGTTGTCATTTGCAATAATATGAACTACAAATAAACTATAGTCCTGCAGTGGGAAAGCTTCAAATCTCATCTTTAACTTTATCAGAACAAAGTGCACTTAGGAATCTCAGTACACTCAACCTCAAAGATTTATGAGCTTCCAACCCAAATGCAGTATTGTACTTCTAGTATCATGGGACATGAATAAGCAGTCAACATCATTTACTTGGTATGGCATTGCCATTGAGCCACAGGTGAATAATTGAACCTACTAAAGGGCAAACATAGTAAGAAAAAGAGATTTTACATGTTTTTAATATGTGAGTATTAGTCTACCACTCCAAGGGGAAAAATAATTTCAAAAGGTTTTTAGAATTTATTTTTGACTTTTCAGATACGTTTGTGGCCTATTAATGTTTGGAGGAGGACACGGCAACCCATTCCAGTATTCTTGCCTGGAGAATCCTATGGACAGAGGAGACTGGCAGGCTATAATCTACAGGGTCATAAATCGTCAGACACAACTGAAGTGACTTAGCACGGCACAGCACTGCTAATGTTGGTGTAAATGTATTAGTTGTTGCTGTCAAGTTGCTAGGTCATATCCGACTCTTTGCAACCCCACAGATGGCAGAAGCTCAGACTCCTCGGTCCCCCACTATCACCTGGAGTTTGCTAAAATCTGTGCCCATTGAGTAGGTGATGCTATCTAACCATCTCATCCTCTGCCACCCTCTTCTCCTTTTGCCTTCAATCTTTCCCAGTATTAGGGTCTTTTCCAATGAGTTAGCTCTTTGCATCAAATGACCAAAGTATTGGAGCTTCAGTTTCAGCATCAGTCCTTCCAATGAATATTCAAGGTTGATTTCCTTTAGGATTGATAAGTTTGATCTCCTTATAATCTATACTATAATTTAAAATGGCTTAAAAATAAAATAGTACATTTTTGGGAGAATGAAACAGAAATAGTGTATTCCTGTCATTCTAGCATGGTTTATAATAATGAAGACAGAAACAATCATACTACAAAATCTCAACGACAATAATGAGCATCAACAGCTAAAGTGTTCTAAGTGTATAGCTTTCAAACCAACCACCTAGATCCTTACTCTTCACATTCTCTGAGTACTGCACTGGAGGTCTACAGAACTACTCAAACCTCTCATACATATCATGCTACTTTTACTTACAAGGCAGGGAATATGATTCTCTATTTATGTAAATTCCATATACATCGTGAAGAAATTGAATGCAAGTTAATTGTGAATCCAACTGGATTTCACTGTCCTATGGTTAGAAGAACTAGTGAAAAGTTGTCAACAATGACCTAGAATGTGATTTTTTTATGACTGAAATTATCAGCAGTTGGGGAACAGTAGTGATTTTAGTAGATTATGGAACCAAGAAAGCCATATCATGGGTAATTATGCATAGGAAGCACACATGCTTAATCGCTCAGTCACATCCTGCCAGGCTCCTCTGTCCATGGAATGAATTCTCCAGGCAAGACTATGGGAGTGAGTTGCCATCTTGTTCTCTAGGAGATCTTCCCAAACCCAGGATCAAATCTGTGCCTCATGTGACTCCTGATTTGGCAGGCAAATTCTTTATCACTTCACCATCTGGGCTTCCATAGGAAGAATTCCCTAATAAAGAATGACCAAAACGATGTCCATATGAATAATGCTGTGATTGTAATTGTTGATTTATTGTAGACCTCTTTTCCTCTAAAAATATCTGGCTACAGTTCAAGAGGGGCTTCAGAGGTGGTGCTAGTGGTCAAGAACCCACCTGCCAATTCAGGAGACATAAGAGATTTTGGTTCGATCCCTGAGTCAGGAAGATGTCCTGGAGAAGGACAGGGCAACCCACTCCAGTATTCTTGCCTGGAAAATCCCATGGACAGAGGGGCCTGGAGGTCTACAGTCCATAGGGTTGCAAAGAGTTGGACATGACTGAAGCGACTCACCACACATGCATGCAGGAAAATAGAACTTAAGTTTCTCACACACATGCAGAAAAGATAAGTATGTGAGGTGATTAAGGTGTCAACTGGGTTAGGGGGGATCTTTTCACTATATATATATATATATTATATATAATATATCAAATCACCAAAATGTACACTTTAAATATCTTTCAATTTTATATGTGAATTATACCTCAGTAAAGCTGAAATTAAAACAAATTACAGGAAGGTTAATTATATGTTCTGTTGTTATAATAGCTTCCTGGGCATAAAATAT
The DNA here is from genome assembly GCA_007570785.1 of Antilocapra americana. Lineage (NCBI taxonomy): Eukaryota > Metazoa > Chordata > Mammalia > Artiodactyla > Antilocapridae > Antilocapra > Antilocapra americana. Next base: position 33,688,691 of record ML661338.1, on the reverse strand, counting down.
AATTTACCAGGTGAATTAATTATGCAAATATTTCTAACAGATATAGTTATTATAGTGGCTTTTACTACCTACTCACCAAGAAGGATTAATAATATGAATTTTACATTCCAAGAGAAATGAGAAATAGTTTGGCCACAACTGGGCATATGATTTAATAATCATTACAAAGATTGATTGCTATTTCAGTCTTGGTGTTGAATATGGTAGTTCAATGACAGCATTAGTTTACAATTTGAGCTTTGTGAGTTGTTTATCAGTTGCTGCTGATGAAAATTTAATTTATTTTTGAGGCATTGTTTTTCTGTGAAAATTTGATTATAAAAATCTGTTTCTAGGCTGTACTCAAAGCTGAATCTGAAAGCAAGTGTAATTTAAATGCATATAGATGAAAATAATCCCAAGTCAGTGCTAGAGTACCATATATAAGAAATAACAGCAAACAAATTTAGATCCTGTACACCCTCTGGCATGCTTCCCAGGTGGCTCAGTAGTAAAGAATCCACCTGACAATATAGGAGATGTAGGTTCAAACCCTGGGTTGGGAAGAGCCCCTGGAGAAGGAAATGGCAACCCACTCCAATAGTTTTGCCTGGGAAATCCCATGGACAGAGGAGTCTGGTGGGAACAGTCCATGGGATCACAAAAGAGTTGGGCATAACTTATCAACTAAAATAACACAACATACTTTCTGACATTCTGAAAGTATTTTAAAAATTATAGAGGGAGCATTGTTTATGGTGCACTGATAGTGTTACAAGTTCTTTGACATTTTTTTTCCCCATTGAGAATAGAGTATATATCTATTTCCTCTCCTTTGAATAGAAAATAACCAGTGACTGCTTTGACCACAGAGTGACAGTATGTCTCTTTGCCTGTCCCTGAGCTTAGCATTCAAGAGGAGTATCAGTTTCTGCCTTGGAATCTTGGAGTCCTAACTAGTCATGTAAGATGTCTGGTAAGCCCTAAAAGAGAGACGGCAGGGGATGCTCTGGTTAGAGAGCAGAGAGCCTCCGCTCAGCTCACACTCTGGTCATCCTGCAAAGGCCCTGAGTTTATGCATCATGTCATCTTAGACATTCCTGACCAGAGATGCTGCCAGCTGACCATTATCTGGAATTCCAGTTTACTCCAATCACCCAGGTAAAATCCTCATGCACACAATCTTCAAATGCAGCAATACAATATCATTTAATTACAATTATCGTTTTTAGGGTAGTGAGGATGAGATGGGTAAATAGCATCACTCACTCAATGGACATGAATCTGAGCAAAATCTGGGAGATAGTTAATGACAGGGAGCCCCTCAACAGACATGAATTTGAGCAAATTCTGGGAGATAGTTAAAGACAGGGAGCCCTGACATGCTGCAGTCCCTGGGGTCACATAGAGCTGGACACAACTTAGCAACTGAAAACAAGATAACTAGAGTACTGTCTTACCTATCTTATGATATAAATCGAATTTCCTACTTAGAATTTCATCCAGTTACATCTCAGCAAAATATTACAAAGCATACTCAAAATCACATATATGTACAAATTTGAAGACTTGAAGAAAAGCAAAAAACTCTTAACACTTCACAAAGTAAGACCAATTTTAGTTTTGATTTCTATAAATGCTTATGTCTAGTTAGAGTGCTTTTGTGGTCAATAGAGGCAAAAGTCTTTGTTACTAAACCAAATATGTCTTTAAACCTAGCTCAAAAGAGTTCTCTACAATCTCAGTTGGCTGAACTACAAAGGAATTTCTTCAAACATATATTTTTTTTTCTCCTTTGGTAAAGGAAAGTATTTGGCAGAAGTTCAGGTAGAAATCAAATACTTTTCCTAGACAACCAGTAGACAAGATAAAATTTTCCTCTTAGCCGGAGAGGGAATAAATATTGCAGAAATCAGAGTAAATCATATGATGCATGATATATTGAAACTAAAAATTGCCTCTTCTGTCTTATAAAATAAATCTCATTGGTTGACTTGAGAGGGAGCCTTCATTATTACTGAGTAAAAGAAGTTTCTCTTTGGACAGGAGATAGAAAGCCTTTTCCATACCCAATGCAGGATAGCTTTTTTGTTTTTGAGAAAAATTGTTCCCTGGCCGTAAATGACATGTATTGTATTCATTGATTCACTCTAAAATACAAATTGAATCATTTTCTGCATGCTTAGTTTATCTAGAGTTATTGTGATAGTGATTCAGACCTTGACATTCAGAGCTCATCCACTTGAGTAAGTATCTTAGCCACAATTTTTAGCTATGTGTCCTTAGAGAAGGTGTTTAATCTTTATGTGCCTCAGTTTTTCCCCTCTTTAACATGTTTATCTTACTGTGTGAGGGTGTGGGGAGAGAGAAGTATATGATTTAAGACATAGTCAGTGTTTACAAAAGTGTTTGATACAAAGTCAGTACTCAGCAAGTGTTGTCATCAGCATGATTATTAAGTTCATATTTTTTCTGTTCACAAAATAGCACATTTTTCACTTGAATCTAGTAATGTTTCATTTTTAATGACTAAACATTCTCATTCATATATTCAGTGGATATATATAGCTAAAGATTTTTTTATTTGAGTATATATATCCAGTATCACTTTTCAAATAATTTTCTTAATATAAATTCTTATAATCTGAAAATGGCCTTATCTGCAAAGGAGAAATAAAAAAACAGATGTAGAGAACAAACATATGGATACCAAGGGGGAAAGAGGGGTTGTCTGAATTGAGAGATTAGGACGGACCTATATACACTATCGATACTAAGCATAATAGAGATAACTAATGAGAACCTACCCTATGGTATAGGGCTTCCCTGGGGGCTCGGATGGTAAGGGATCTTCTTGCAATGCAGGAGATCCATGTCTGATCCCTGGGTTGGGATCAGCCCCTGGAGAAGGGACAGGCAACCAGTTCCAGTATTCTTGTCTGGGACCTCATGGACAGAGGAGCTTGGCAGGCTACAGTCCATTGGGTAGCAAACACATGTGAAGCAACTTGGTCTGCACACAGGTTTTTATTATTATCCTTTATATATACATTATGCAAAAGCTTTGTTTGAATAGATTATTAAATATATTTTAATAATTAATTTTTTAAACAAAAAATTCTGGTTTTTTTGCTTTTACTTGGGGTTTTATTTTTCATTATTTAACAGTCCCTTGGGATTTCTTTTTGTTTTCTTTACATTATTGTGTTGGTTTTGCCATACATTGACATGAATCTGCCATGTCATTTTGGTGTTAAAGGACATGCATAGTTTTAATGACTTTGGTACATATGGAAAATACACCCTCTAGAAGTGTGCAGTGTTTTTAACTTTCAGCAATGTGTGAGATTATTTTCCAGAACCATGTCTACAACTGGAAAATATCAGGCTTGCTATTCTTTTAATGGGAACAATTAACAACAGATGCATTAGTTTTACATTTAAAAACAGAAATTTATAGTGAGCCTGATGTATGTTTTTGGAGGATTTGCACTTGTTAATTTATGAACCAACAGATCCTGCATTTTTTTTACCATTTTTATTTTTGGGTTTTGGTATATTTCCAACTGTTTTTAAGTTAACCAATTGAATACACCTTCAAAATTTAAAAAAAAAACTGCCTATAAATGGAAAAGCAATTGATTGAATTTTAAGAGTTATGCCATTTTAAAAACATTTACCAACTTATATGGAAATCAATTTACATGAAAGAGCTTGTGAGAGTAAGATGCATTTTTTATAGTTACAAATTAAGCATATTCCTACCCACACATTTGTTATCTGCTATCAGAGTTTCTTCAATTAAGAATACTTTCTAACTACTTGAGAGATTTTCTCCCACATATTAGAACTTGACGGCTCGGAGGCGGGCCGTGGTGGGTGTCACATCGTGCAGCCTCCTCCTCTTCTCCAACCAGCAATCCTCTGAGGCTATCGCTGCAGCTCAGCGTCTTCAACTCCCGTCACTGCTTCCCTACACGTTCTTCTGAAAACTCTGTTTCTCTGGATCAGTATGAGACACACTTGTATTAATCACTTGTGTGAGTCAAATTAATGCTGTAAGCATAAAAGCCACATGAAATGTTCCGGAATTTTTCAGGCAGTCTCATTTATTTTGTTTTGTTTTTTCTTTAGTTTTTACTGGAGTATAGCTGCTTTACAAAGCTTTGTCAGTTTCCTGCTGCGCAGCAAAGTGAATCAGCCATGTCCGTTGCTCAGTCACATCCGACTCTTTGTGACCCCATGGACTGTAGGCTGCCAGGCTCCTCTGTCTATGGGATTTTCCAGGCCAGAATCCTGGGGTGGGTTGCCATTTCCTTCTCAAGGGGATCTTCCAGATCCAGGGGTTGAATCTGGATCTCCCCCTTTGCAGCCAGATTCTTTGCTGTCTGAGCCACAAGGAATCAGCCATATGGATATGTATATCCCCACTATTTTGGATTGCCTTCCCCTTTAGTTCACCACAGAGCACCGAGTATCATTCCCTCTGTTGTACAGTAGGCGTTCATGAGTTATCTATTTTATACATAATAGGGTATATATGTCAACCCCAATCTCCCAATCTCATTTAGCTCCCCATCCCCCTCTTTGTTTGTTCCCTTATGTTTGTTCTCTGTATCTCTACATCTGATTTGCAAACAGGTTCATCCATACCATTTTTTCTAAATTTCACACATATGGAATGTGGAATGCATATTCCACACACATGCATTCATATACAACATTTGCTTTTCTCTTTCTGACTTACTCTGTATGACAGTATCTAGGTCCATTTATGGCTCTGCAAATGATGTGATTCCCTTCCTTTTATGCTGCTGCTGCTGCTAAGTCGCTTCAGTCCTGTCCAACTCGGTGCAACCCCAGAGAGGGCAGCCCACCAGGCTCCCCTGTCCTTGGGATTCTCCAGGCAAGAACACTGGAGTGGGTTGCCATTTCCTGTATCCTGCCAATGCAGGAGACATGGGTTTGAGCCCTGGGTTTGCAAAATTCCCTGAAGAAGGACATGGCAACCCACTCCAGTATACCTGTCTGGGAAATCCCATGGATAGAGGAGCCTGGCTGGCTACAGTCCATGGGGTTGCAAAGAGTCAGACATGACTTGGAGACTAAAGAACAGCACCAATATTCCACATCTTCTTTATTCATTCCTCTGTTGGTGAACATTTAGATTGCTTCCATGTCCTGACTATTGTAAATAGTGTTTTTAAATGAATTTTTCACTTAAGCACAAATTCAGATTTAGAGATTGATTACAGAATAATGCAAGAGTTCCTTTATACCACGTACCCAGATTTTTTAATTATTATTTGACATTGAAAGAAAGATAGAGATAAGTTTGTGTCTGAATATTGCAATCCTGTGAACTGTAGCCTGCCAGGCTCCTATATCCATGGGATTCTCCAGGCAAGATAACTGAAGTGGGTTTCCATTTCCTTCTCCAGGGGAACTTTTCAACCCAGGAAATGAACCCAAGTCTCCGGCACTGCAAGCAGATGGTTTACCAAGTGAGCCATGCAGGAAACCCATTATTTGACATTGTATGGTACATTTGTTCCAATTAGCTACTCTTAATACAACCACATCACCAATATTGATACATTGTCATTAAAGTTCATATTTTATCCAAATTTCCTTCATTTTTACGTGTTGTTCTTTTTCTGTTCCAAAATATCATATCATATTCAGTTATAATGTCAATCAAGTTCTCTTGGCTGCGACATTTTATCAGATTTTCACTGTTTTTGTAACCTTACTGTTTTGAAGAAAACAGATCAGATATTTTGTACAATGTCTGTCAATTGGGATTTGTATGATACATTTTTCTCAAGAGTATACTACAGTTAGGAGCTTTGATTTTTGTTTTTTATTTTTTTCTTGTGTGTGTGTGTGTGTGTGTTTCTTTAACCTGATTTATATTGTGACATCCTGAAGAGGCAGGATGGACCCCTCACCCACATGGATCAGAGAGAGCCTTTGAGAGCAGGAAAAATAGACTAACATTAGTGTGTTTGTTTATTTGTTTGTTTTTGTTTTTTTCATTGTGGTTAGGGGTTGAAGCTGGGATAAGTATTTCCACAAGGAAAGGAACATAAATAGTTTTAATCTTCCTCATGGGCTAAGAGAGGACTCTGAAGGTTTTCTTATTAATTTTCCATAGTGTGGGGACAAAAAAGGAAGAGATGGGTGAGGCTTAAAAGATGTCAGCAGTCAAATATTTAAAAAAAAATAGAGTTCATTATTTTTTTAAGTTATCACTGTTGTTGTTGACCTTGATCATGGGACTGAAGTATTGTTTATCAGGTCTCTTCACTATTAAGTTACTCATTTGTTCCCCCTCTTTCCATCTATAATCTTTGGAATGAATTCAACATGTGCTGGGTAAACTTAAAGGAGTAGGGCATTACCCTCCACCTCCTTGAGAGCGGAGTATCTACATAAAATATTTGTATGCCCTCTTCTAGAAGATTTGCATCTTCTCCTTCAAAATGTATTTATTCAATAGTTCATCTGTAAAAATATAAAATTGGATAGCTCATATTATTTCATAATCTGAGGTACAATCTAATACTGCTTTATTTTCTTGCTCAGATTCTTTGGTGATTTGTAAGTTTTACAGTTGGCGTCTCTTCCACTTTGAGATAGCTCCATGATTGTGTGCTTATGTGTGTGCTTATTTTTTTAGCACTTTCTAATTTTCTGGCACCATAAATGTTCAAGGCTCATCTTGTATATTTCCTACCCCTTGTCTAGAATCAGCTTTTGCTCCACGGGGTCATGGTCCTTTTCACTAGAGAATGATCTGAATACCAATATCTGAATGCTATTGCTTACTGCTACTGGAGCGTAATTTCTTCTTCTTCTTCTTTTTTTTTTATTGTTTTTGCCATACATTGTCATGATATCACCATGGGTTTACATATGCTTCCCCTCCGGAACCCCCCTCCCTCCTCCCTCCCCCCCGGGAAATCTCGCTGTATCAGCCCCGAGCATCAATCCTGGGCTGGCGATTGATGAGACACATGACCATTAACATGCTTCAATGCCCTTCTCCCATATCATCCCACCCTTACCCTCATCCCCAAAGTCCACGAGTCTATTCTATACATCTGCGTTCCTGTTGCTGTCTCGCATATTGAGTTCTCGTTACCGTCTTTCTAAATTCCATATATATGCGTTAATATACTGTATTGTTGTTTTTGCTTCTGGCTTACTTCACTCTGGATAATGGGCTCCAGTTTCGTCCATCTGAGTAGAATTGCTTCAAATGAATTTTTTTTTAATGCTGAGTAATATTCCATTGTGTATATGTACCACAGCTTTCTTATCCATTCGTCAAGAGCGTAATTTCTTCTATGTCCTATCATTTGGGGTTCACAGGTGGCCCAATGAAAAAGAATCCAACTCCCAATGCAGAAGACACAGGTTCAGTCCCTGGGAATATCGCTTAGAGAAGGGAATGGCAACCCACTCCAGTTATTCTTGCCTGAAAAATCTCATGGACAAAGGAACCTGGCAGGTTAGAGTCCATAGCGTTGCAAAGAGTTGGTCAAAGCTTAGTTACTAAACAACAATAACAACAACCCTCCCCTTATAACTCTTCCTAGTTGTGATGGTCAGGATGCTGGAGTATCTGTGCCTGAATGCAGTAAGGTTAACGTTAGAAAAAAGGGAATGCAGGTCAAAAAACAGGTGAGCTGTGGTAGCACGCTGACTGGCACCATGTCCACCGTTCCTCAGCGGTGGTGGCTGTTAGTGTTCACTAATGTTTCAAGGCTCTCTTCTTTGCCAGGACCATTGTCTTGAGGCTGAAAAGAACTTTCTTCCTCAGGAGAACCTGAAGCAACATAACGTCCTCCTGCCAGGGCCATCCTTCTTCAGTGAATTATATTGGAATTACAAAAGATAAACCACATTACCTCAAAGTAAAGGCAGCATTTTGATGTGATTTATGTTCCAGATTCCCTATGGATAAGATCAAGCCAGATTTATCTGAGATAATATTGTCTGTAGTCTTATACCCATTACCTATAACTATCTTACTTTCTTTACTGTCATAGATTTCTCCTGAAAAGTATTTCATCAGCAAATCGCATGAATGTTGATCTCGGCTAGAAAATATCACCAAAGACATATGGCAATATAAATTCTTATTTACAGATAATAGCTATGGTCTTACGTTAAACTTTCAAAAAAGGGAAACAAAATGAATATCTAAATAGTAAAACACATAAATGAGGCAATAATACACCATGAATTGTGATGTTATATAGCCTTAAAAACAAGGCAGAAAAGCCATGGCAAATCCAATAGTAATATTCTTGGAAGCTCATTTATATCTGAGGTAATTAACGATCATAACTAATTCTTAGGCAAGCTTCGTTTTTTTTCCTCCTGTTATCCAAGTCGTATTCCACAAATATTGATATCTAGACTGACAAAAATGATTATGTTAGTAGTTAAAACTATCTGTATTAAAAACATTTTTATAGCAAGGGTATTTATCTCTTTCCATTTTATTGCAAGAAAAAATAAGCCATAAAACTTATTTGCTATTCAGAAGAAAAAGTCATGGTCAAATTTTTATTACAAGAAATTTGTGCTTCAGTGTGATAACTAAGCAAAGCTTTTATTTACCTAACTATAAATTTTGTTTTCTTGACAGCACACTATAGGTGTAAATTAAAAAAATCCAAGTTCAGGTGAATAGCTTTATAGCCATTGTTTAATTAAATTTGATTTATTATTTCTATTAAATGCTTATATTTCTATTTTCACATTTCCATTTCTCAAAGAGCAACTTTATATTACTTCCTTTCAGACAAACATGTTCTTATATACTTGTGTGTATATTTATTTAAGAAACTTTGCAAAAAAATGACTGTTCAGTTGTTGTCACTCATCATTTCTGAATAGGAAGATGTATCTCCTTAGTATGTATGTAAGTATACCTGAGACACTGATGCTAGATAGTTAGATAGGTGATTGATAGACTAATAGAAAAACAGATTGATAGAGACAGATAAAAGAGAGATAACATGAAACTTAGATCCCAAATACTTCTAAAGAAAATTCTCTTCCTTACCAAATGTTTTTAAGAAATCATGTTATAAGTACTTGATCTTCATCTTCCTAGCTTCCCCTTTTCCTCCTTCCCATTTTAATTGTATATCTACTATCACTCTTCTTGGCTGTATTTTCATAAACTTGTCTTTATGAATAACTATATAAAAGGCACTGCTTAATTTTATTTTTCAAGTATCACTAACACAATGTTGGTGTGTATGATAGCATTTTGCATACACATAAGGAGAGAGAGGGGATTTATGTTCAATCTAAGAAATGTTCAATTGGTCAGGACTCTTCACTGCAAACAATAGAAAACAACTGTGAAATTAAAGCCACAACATCAATAACAAAAACAAAGGATATGACTAGAGGTTCCACTTTAAACCTCTAAATCATATCAACTTCACCAACTATTTTTATTAGTGCATTGGTAAGTGGAATAATGGTCTCCAATAATATACACATGCTAATCTCTGAAATTTGTTAACATATTACTTACACCTAACAGTGGTTTTGCAGATGTGGTTAAGTTAAAAATATTTTAGATGGGCAGATCATCTTGGATTATCTAAGACGGAGGGAGAGGCATGAGAATCAGAGAGAAGATGTGATGATTGTGGCAGGGATACGAGAGATAAGACTACTGGTTTTGCAAATGTGAAGGAATCAGAAACCAAGGAATACAGGTGACCTTGAGGAGCTAGAAAAGGTTCCTCTGTCCATGGAATTCTTCAGGTAAGACTACTGGAGTAGGTAGCCATTTCCTTCTCCAGAGTATCTTTTAAACACAGGGACTGAACATTATTCTCCCCCATACCAGGCAGATTCTTTACCTTCTAAACCACCAGGGAAGGCCCCTAGAAAAGGCAAGGAAATGCATTCTCCTATCAAGCTTCCAACAAAAATTCATCCCTGCCAACATCTCACTTTTAGTCCTATAACACCATTCAGATTTTTGGACTTCTGACCACTAGAACTATAAGAATAACTAATGGAACTTGAGACATAATTTAACTAAAAGCTTTTATTTGTATTTATTAGGTTTCATATTCAAAATGTATTAAATTTATTTATGGCGAAATATATTTTCCATTTTAAGATATGTCTATTATTTATAGAAAAATATATGAGTAATCAACCAGTGAATGAGAAAATGGATTATAGTTTAATTTTTTTTATATAGTCTGCCAAAGAGATAATATAAAGAAGAGAAAAATTTTGCTTGAAGTGGGAAAGCTAAAAGTAAAACTTCAAGGCCGGATAAATTTTTCATTGGATAATGGCTTCAAATACAGTTCTTACTCCATAAAGTCCTTGAAATGAGAAGTATAAACTAGAATATATAACAATTTGATCTCTCTGACCTCTTTAAGCCCTTAATTTGGTTTATAACCATTAAAATTTCTCTGTGAGTCTGAACATTGCTATTAGGGTAGTATAGTGCTATTCCCTTTCTAGCTTTAAGTGTCAGAAAATCATTATAAATTGATAAAGTGATGATAAGTGTTTCGTGATTCTATAGGAGAAAAAGAGGAAAGTGCTTAGCTCTTAGTGTCTGTCTCAAGGAAAACCTCTAAAGTAGTTTTAAAGTAGTAATTTTAATCATCATTGCAAATTTTCGCAACTCTATTGAATTTGCTTTTACAGGTGAAAGGGTTGTTTTTTTTCTTTTTTTTTAATTCCAGACTTGGAAAATTTCTGAAAGAGGAAAAAGATGTATTATTAGTGAATGCATGCAGATATATTAATCTTATTCTGTTATCCAGTATGTACTTAATGACAATGTATATATGGTAGATATTGTTTGTTAAAGTCAGAATATATAAAAATCTTTTGACACTGAGACTTACTTCAATACTCAGAAGAATGGAGTACTTATGTTAGGGGAAGCACACTGATTGAAACCACCCACCCTGGCCAGGCACCATGGTAACTATTTGCATGAGTTGTTTTATGACAAGAGATCTTGAAAAGGAATATGCAACTAATAAGCTATCACCAACCAGAAGAGTTCGGGAAAGGTCTAAAGGAGACACTACGTGTCCGTCCACTTCCCAGAATCCCTCTCACTAGCATCCAACTTGGCTGAGCTATGCATGCACCACCAGAAAAGACTCTAAATTAAAATAATTGGCCAAACACCACCTGGAAACGAATCCCATCACCATAAAATCTGAGACTGTGGGCCATACAGCAGAGCTGTTCTCCTGGGTTCCCTTATTCTATTGCTCTCCACCTGGGTGCCCTTTCCCAATAAAATCTCTTGCTTTGTCAGAGATTTGTGTGTCTCCTCAGACAATTCATTTCTGAATGTTAAACAAGAGTCCAGTTTCGAGCCGTGGAAGGGGTCCCCCTTCCTGCAACACTTACTTACCAAAATACTTTCTCTTGAGAGACCTAGTATGTTGATAAACTGAAAAACAGGAAAAAAAGAATGTATTCTCTCTTTTGGGCAATGTAGTTTTATTTTGACAAGGGGGTAAACATTGGACATAAATAGTTAACTTTTTCATTCATATCGTAAATATACTTTAGATTCACAAGTCGGTATAAACGAGGTCATTTAATAGCAGCTACATTTTATCTAAGTGTTCTCCCTACTCCTGGACAATTGTATCTCAATCCTCTGCAAGTTATTGCTAAGTGATCTCTGGTCATAAGGAGAGAGTGTCTCTGATGTACTCAAAGGAAAGTTTTCTCATGCTTGTTGTTCTGTTCTTGATTCTTGCATAAAACTACAAGTGTACCAGAGTCCAAATAGGACAAGAGAAGACTGTTTATGAAAAATCAATAGGGAGAATAGTCAAGTCTCCCAATCTGGGGCATAGTTTTCCAACTGGAAATTATGGAGCACAGTCTGTGCTGTATTTTCATAAAATGAATTATGAAAACAGCATTTTCACATTTCTCCTTCAGCTAATTTCTCTTCAAAGCACTATGAGCTTGTCCAGGGAATCAGACAATAAATCAAATGTAATTTGGGGTATTTCTACTTTTTAGTCATTATGAATACAACTACTATGAGTTGGTGTGTGAGTGTATGTTTTCAAATATCCTTGGTGTATGTACCTAAGAGTTGAATTGTTGGGTCAAATGATAACTCTAGACTCAACATTTTTATGAATTATTTTCCCAAGTAACTACATCATTTTATGTTCCCAACAACTATGCACGAGGGTTCCAATTTATACACAAGCTTTTGAACATTTGTTATTATCTTTCATTTATTATTGCATTCATCCCAGTGTTGTATGTGGGAAGTGGTGTGTTATTGTGACGATGATTTTCACTTTACAAATGACTGATTATATACATATATTCTTTCTGTAGTGATTGTCCTAGAGATTATCAATATCATCTTGATTTTTAGCCATATATTTTAGAATAACCTGGAGTAGAAAAAGGTAATTCATTCCAGCATTCTTGCCTGAAAAATCCCATGGACAGAGACGCCTGGCAGGCCACAGTGCATTGAGTCACAAAGAGTCAGACACAACTGGTCAACTGAGCACACATTTTAGAATAATAATAATTTATTATTTAATTTGGGCTACCCTGGTGGCTCAGATGGCAAAGAATCTGCCTGTCAAAGCAGGAGACACAGATTCAATCCCTGGGTGGGGAAGATCCTGAAGTGTGAAGTCAAATGGGCCTTAGGAAGCATTACTAAGAACAAAGCTAGCAGAGATGATGGAATTCCAGCTGAGCTATTTAAGATCCTAATAGATGATGCTGGTAAAGTATTGCACTCAATAAGTCAGCAAATTTGGAAAACTCAGCAGTTGCCACAGGACTAAAAATGTCAGTTTTCATTCCAAAGAAGTGTAGTGCCAAAGAATGCTGAAACTGCCACACAATTCCACTCATTTCTCATGCTAGTCAGGTTTTTCTCAAAATCCTTCAAGCTAAGCTTCAGCAGTACATGAACCAAGAACTTCCAGGTGTTCAAGCTGTATTTAGAAAAGGTAGAGGAATCAGAGATCAAATTGCCAACACCTGTTGAATCATAGAAAAAACAGTCCAGAAAAACATCTGCTTCATTAACTACACTAAAACCTTTGACTGAAAATTCTAATAATGGGAATACCAGACCACCTCATCTGCCTTCTGAGAAAATTGTATGTTGGTCATGAACTAACGTAGAACCTTACATGGAACAATGGACTTGTTCAAAATTGTGAAAGGAGTATGACAAGGCTGCATATTGACACCCTACTTATTTAACTTATATGCAGAATACATCATGTAACGCCAGGCTGGATGAAACACAATCTGGAATCAAGATTGCTGGGAGAAATATCAATAACCTCAGATATGCATATGACATGACCCTTATGGTAGAAAGTGAAGAGGAGCCAAAGAGCCTCTTGATGAAAGTGAAAGAGGAGAGTGAAAAAGTTGGCTTAAAACTCAACATTCAGAAAATGAAGATCATGGCATCTGGTCCCATCACTTCATGGAAAATAGATAGCAAACAATGGAAACAAAGAGAGACTTTATTTTCTTGGGTTCCAAAATCACTGCAGATGGTGACTGCCGCCATGAAATTAAAAGACACTTGCTCCTTGGAAGACAAATTGTGACAAACCTAGATGGCATATTAAAAAGTAGAGACATTACTTTGCTGACAAAGGTCCATCTAGTCAAAGCTATGGTTTTTCCAGTAGTCATGTATGGGTGTGAGAGTTGGACCATAAAGAAAGCTGAGCTCTTAAGAATTGATGAGTTTGAGCAAGCTCTGGGAGATGGTGATGGACAGGAAAGCCTACTCTGCTGTAGTTCATGGGGTCGTGAGGAATCAGACATCAATAAGCAACTGAACAATAGCAACAATTAAGTTTTCAATAGTGTACCAAAAATATAATGTTAGCCCTTATATAGTTCTATCCTGTTCCTTCACAACCTCTGAAACTTCTCGGTATCATCTGCAACCAGCCCAGCTTTGCTAAAGGCAGGAAAAGACAAAGAAAGAGGTGGACGACTCCGGATGGGTAGGTGTCAGGTTTAATAAGGACAAGATCTTACATACAAGGTTTACCTTAGGTTGCAGCAAGATGAATAGTTTTCCACACCCAGCTCCTGAATTCTGAAGGTTGACATAGAGTCCTGAACTGGGTTCAGTCACATACACACGGCAGATAGTCATCACCACATTACCCTCCCAAGGCTGCACCCTTCAGGTAGCTTCTGAGAGGTGGCAAAGATAACAGAATGCACGTTCCAAGGACTGGGAGAGGTTGAGGAACCTCTCCTTGCCCAGGTTCAACAGGCAGGGCACCTGATAGTCACACCTTCTTGATGACCTACTCCAACACAGCAGCTCTGCTGGCCGGTTCTTACAATCTTACACATCCCCTCTTCTCAGTTGGTCATAAAGGGTTTTCAGTGGCACTGAAGTGGATTACTTAGTGGATGTTTGAACTGCTCTGGAGACAGAGGCCACGGCAACAATGCAAGAGAAAACATAGATTGAGACAGTGATTCCCGAAATAAGTAAGAAGCTTTCCACCAGAAGCCCCAGTATCTGAACCACTGACACTTAAGTCCCCTAGGACAAGCTCAGGTCACTGAGGCAGTTAGTTGTGTCCTCATGTGATGTAATGAACATGATATGTACATTAGCAGACTCTGCAGGTATAAACACACAACCCTCTGGATACTGGCACAAATGCCCCCTTATAAGGCAGCGTCCATCCTATTTTGGAGGACAGTCCAAGTCCATCCTATTTTGGAGGACAGTTTTTCTTATTTGAGACACTTTATTGTTCATTAAGGACAGGCTTTGCTGGCTGTCTTTAAGGCTTGCTAGATGTCACGAATCAGGGCTTCTATCTGTGCTGTATTCTCCTCCTTGTCACTGGAGGGAACTGTGGCCAAATGAATACAATGGAAGCAGAACATACCCACCTGGCTTTGAGGAAAGAGAGGTTGGGAGCTTTAGTAGAGAGGGCTCGGCAGCTTTAAGAACTTGAGCTGGTTGTGCATACAGGCTGGCCTGAGGAGGCAGCACTGTCTGGTGTGAGGAGATGGACTGGGGGCAGGTTATGCCTGATAAGGACTCTCACCGTTTCCCCTCTCTCAGTGGTGTGTGACCCACTGAAGTTATGGTGAGTTTGAACAAGTTCAGCTGCAACAGGACAATGGGGTCCCAGTGGAGACAGAATATCTCTCCTTCAGCCAGGGATGCAAAGTAAGTCATCCATCCCAGTGGAATATCTCATTTACAAATTCAAGTAGATAACGCTTTTCCCAAGTGTATGGTGTTCTCAACAGCAGAAAACATTAATCTACCGTGAGAGTCAGGGCCACGGTTATTTCCCATGGATCCGTTTTCCTGGTGTGAGAAAGAGGAACAAGGACACATCTAGCGCTACTAACCCATGACATGTTATAGGGCTGTGCAGGTAACACTGTGAAAGAAATCGAAAGGTCTATTGTTGTTCCTCTCACATGAAAGCAAATTGATCTTGTGACTCAATGGGTTGGTGTATACTTTAAAAAACAAAAAAAGAACATTTCCTAAGTCTAGTGTAACATGGTACATTCCTAGGATGATGGCCAAAGTATCTAAGATGGTGGCAGTGTTGGGCATGGCTGCATGGATGGGGCACTGCCAACTATAGAATTTCAATTTGGTTCTTTCTTAATATATTTTTCTATTTGATTAAGAATTATTCTTATACTTTCCTTTAGTTCTTTACATATTGTTCTTCAGGTTTTTTGACATACTTAAATAACTGATTTATTGATTTTGTATTGTCAATTCAATCTCTGAACTACTTGAGGATGAAGTCCATTAACTGTTTTTCCCACTGAGTTTAAACCAGATATTTCTGTTTCTTTGTGTTCACCTTAATTTTTCTTTATTTGAAAATAAAACTTTTTCAATAATATAGCAATTCTGGAAGTCAGATTCTATCCCATACCAGGGATTCTTTATTGTTGCTGCATGTTAGAGTCCTTGTTTCTTTTCTGAAATAATTATTTAATGTGTGTTTTATTTATCTTGTGTGACCTTCCACAACCTTGCTGATCGAGCTTAGTGGTCAGATTGAACACAGATTTCCTTAAATTCCTGACTCCAACAAGGCTCTCAGCATTTGCTGGGTGATTCAGCATGAATGTTGGAACACACTTTAAACACTCATAGGGCAGTGTACCACTCCACCTTAATCTTCACCTTCTGTTAATACTTGTAAGAGCTTCCAGGTTAGGCAAAGTTACGTAACAGGGTAGGGCTTCTCAGTTCTTCCCTGTGTGTGGACACATGTCTGGATTTGTGCCCAGCCTGAATTGTTCATGTGATATTTTAGATTTCCAAAGGCTTGCCAGGTGAGTTGGGGTCAGGAATCCAGCTTCCAATGCAGGAGACACGAGTTTGATCCCTGGGTTTGGCAGACAACCTGGAGGAAGAAGTGGCAACCCACTTCAGCATCCTTGCCTGGAGAATCTCTTGGACAGAGAAGCCTGGGGGATGATACAGTCCATTCATTGCTAAGAGACCAACACAATGGAGTGACTGAGCATGCATGCATGTCAAAACATTTCCAAGTTCTCTACAGGCATATATTTTTTAGCTTTCATTGTAAGCTTTTGCCTTAGCTTTTTGTTGCCCCAAACTATTATTCACCTCCTCAGGCAGTCACAGTATTAGACTGTTGTCTCTGTTTTTGAAAGCCCACCCCTAGAAAAGTTGTTCTTTTTAGATAAGCTTTAAATTAAATTTGATAATAATTTATTAAGTGGGGTCTGGAAACCACTAAATACATCAAATAATGGCCATTCTCTTATAAAGAAGCTCAGTCCCAACCCTCTTGTCTCCCTCCAGTGGCTGCCAGGTTGCTGATTTTCACCATGTTTGCAGGTGGTTGCTTTTCAAGATTACTGTAGAAAGGGAATGGGGAATGAAAATAATGACCAAAATTCAGCCATTTTTTAAAAAGCCTCCTTAAATTGCTGCAGTGATTCAGTTAAGTTCTAGAGTTCTGAAAAAATAGACTCTAACCAAAGCTTTGTCAGTGTTCTCATTGTGTTTATGAAGGAGAGGAATTTTGAAGATCCTCATTCTGTCATTTTCAATTATATCATCTGTCTTGATTTATAAAGCTAAGTAAGCTTGGTATTTATTGGTGAAGCCTCTTTCAGTTTGTGTGTTCAACTGTAAATCTTAACTCTATCCAACTGGAACTGGTGGAGAATAGTAAGCACTGCATTTACAGATTCTGTAAGACTCCCACATCTCTACCTGGTCATCAGTATAGATTTTTGCTTCCATTATGCATTTGCTCTCATCCTTATCTCCTTCTAGTGCCTCAGTCTAGTGATACTTTTTTAATCTTCATTTTCCTAAGCTCTAAGAACATTGTGGCCCTCTCTTTTTTGGATTTTTATAGTTTTCTCAATAGAACTCTTGGAGGAAAATTATTTCATTGAATGTCTTGATTTCCAGAAATATCTTCTTTGTTTTCATTTTGTAATAGCAACTTAATTTCCTCGAAAATCATCATCATCATTTCCCCTTTGGACCATCTCCCTAGTCTGAGCCACCAGGGAAGCCCTAGGAATCCACATTACCAATTAAATGATCTTGCTATTTTCAAGCCCTGTCCAGTCATGCGTACCATCAATCACTGAACTTGAGTTAAGATCCAAACCTCAGACCACATTCTCTTGCACACAGTGTGAGCAACCTAATATACTATTCAAAAGACAGGTGTTTCTGTCTTCTGGGAGGATTTTACTTACCCATGTCTTCAGTCACTCCTCTGTAGGGTTCAGAAAAAGTAACCATTCACATGTATATGGTGCAACAGACTGGGCCAACCCACCCACCTTTCAGACTCACATTTTTCCTTTTCCTCTCTCCTCCACTATCTGATTGTTGAGACTTCATCATGAGACTTCAGATAGAAATTGAAGGAGATGTTGGCAATCAGACTCATCTACAGCCTTTATATTGAAATATAGATTACTACTCTACATTACAGATTTATAATGTGGCAGATGCTATATTAACAAGTTCATGATGAGCAGTTAAAGTCATAATATTGAAGAGGGAATTCACAGAGCCTGGACTCCATCTTAGGCCTGTTCATGCTGATCAGGCTCAGCCACCTCTCCAACAGACTGTAAACTCTGTGCTTAGTGCCTATGGAAATGACAATAAAATGATAAGACCCCCTCCGGACAGGGGAACCTTGAAGATCTTATCCAGGTTACTCATCGCCTAAGAGAAAACATACACTAATAACTCCTGTCTCTGGACAGGCCATAAATTTTTCTGTACCTATCAGAATGTAACCTTGGGCTTATTGATTATTGGTCAATTGTTAAACTGTTTGAACACATGAATGATGAGATTATTGTGATTGTATTTACCCTTCATTTGTTTATGTAAGTCTAAAGGAATTTGGAGTGATGAGTTCGGACACGTACATATGGGGTATAAAAGATTTTCACAAATGCTGGTCAGGGTCCTTGGCTAAGAGGAGACTCTGCCTTAGGCCCACCTGTGTAATAAACTGCACTCCACTATCTACATAGTCCTTCTGAGTGAGTTTGTTTCCCGAAACGCGTGGCTACAACAATATCTCTGGGTTTTCAAAAATTAGGCTTTAGTCCCTTTGATGTCTTAGCATAAAGCCATGAACTGCTTTTAAAATAGATCATTGCAATGTAGACATATTTGGTATATGCAGCCTCTAATAGTAAAAAGAGGCTAACTGAGGGTTGTGCCGTATTACTCTGTAGTGGGTAGTACAAGTTATAGCAATGTATCTTTCAATTTAGAGGAATGACTCAACATGCATATTCTAGTAATTTATCGTTGCATTAAAAAGCCACCTCAAAATCTAATGATTTAAGGTAGCAAAAGCAAGCTAATTTACTTAGGAATTTTCAATCTGGACAAAACTCAAAGGGTGGAATGAGTGGCTTATCACTAACCCACATGAAATGAGATGGAGTGGCTTATCTAGGGGAAGAAAGAACCACTTTTAACCATAAGTTCATGGTAACCTTGGGGGAAGGATAGGGATAAAGGATAGTTAGGGAGTTTGGGATGGACATGTACAAACTCCTTTATTTAAAATGCATAACCATCAAGGCCCTACTGTACAGCACAGGAAACTCTTCAATGTTATGCAGCAGTCTGGGTGGGAGGGGAGTTTGGGGAAAATAGATAAATGTATACGTATGGTTGAATCCCTTCATTGTCCACCTGAAACTATCACAACATTGTAAATAGGCTATCAGTTCAGTTCAGTTCAGTCACTCAGTCATGTCTGAATCTTTTTTTTTTTTTTTTTTAGTTTTGCCATACAATGACATGATATCACCATGGGTTTACATATGCTCCCCCTCCAGAACCCCCCTCCCTCCTCCCTCCCTCCTCCCTCCCTCCTCCCTCCCCCCGGGAAATCTCGACGCACCAGCACCGAGCATCAATCCTGGGCTGGCGATTGATTACACATATGATAATTAACATGTTTCAATGCCATTCTCCCGTATCGTCCCACCCTTGCCCTCATCCACAGAGTCCACAAGTCTGTTCTATACATCTGAGTTCCTTTTGCTGTCTCACATGCTGGGTTCTCATTACTGTCTTTCTAAATTCCATATATATGTGTTAGTATACTGTATTGTTGTTTTTCCTTCTGGCTTACTTCACTCTGGGTAATGGGCTCCAGTTCCGTCCACCTGAGTAGAACTGATTCAAATGAATTTTTTTTTTTATTGTTTTTGCCATAAAATGTCGTGATATCACCATGGGTTTACATATGCTCCCCCTCCAGAACCCCCCTCCCTCCTCCCTCCCCCCGGGAAATCTCGCTGCACCAGCCTGGAGCATCAATCCTGGGCTGGCGATTGATTAGACATATGATAATTAACTTGTTTCAATGCCATTCTCCCATATCATCCCACCCTTGCCCTCCTCCACAGAGTCCACGAGTCTGTTCTATACATCTGCACTCCTTTTGCGGTCTTGTATGCTGGGTTCTGACTGCCATCTTTCTAAATTCCATATATATGTGTTAATATACTGTATTGTTGTTTTTGCTTCTGGCTTACTTCACTCTGGATAATGGGCTCCAGTTTCGTCCATCTGAGTAGAATTGCTTCAAATGAATTTTTTTTTAATGCAGAGTAATATTCCATTGTGTATATGTACCACAGCTTTCTTATCCATTTGTCAGTTGATGGGCATCTAGGTTGCTTCCATGTCCTGGCTATTGTAAACAATGCAGCGATGAATATTGGGGTACACGTGGCTCTTTCAATTCTGGTTTCCTCGATGTATATGCTCAGCAGTGGGATTGCTGGGTCATATGGCAGGTCTATTTGCAGTTTTTTAAGGAACCTCCACACTGTTTTCCATAGTGAATCTTTGTGACCCAATAGACTGTAGCATTCCAGATTTCCCTGTCCATCACCAACTCCCAGAGCTTGTTTAAACTCATGTCCAACAAGTTGGCAATTCCATCCAACCATCTCATCCTCTATCATCCCCTTCTCCTCCTGCCTTCAATTTTTTCCAGCATCAGGGTAATTTCCAGTGAGTCAGTTCTTCACATCCGGTGGGCAGAGTATTGGAGATTCAACTTCAGCATCAGTCCTTCCAATGAATATTCAGGATTGATTTCCTTTAGGATTGACTGGTTTGATCTCCTTGCTATCGAACAGACTCTCAAAAGGCTTCTCCAACAACACAGTTCAAAAACATCAATTCTTCCACACTCAACTTTCTTTATGGTCCAACTCTCACATCTATACATGACTACTGGAAGAACCATAGCTTTGACTAGGTGGACCATTGTTGGCAAAGCAATATCTCTGATTTTTAATATGCTGTCTAGTTTGTTCACAGCTTTTCTTCCAAGGAGCAAGTGTCTTTTAATTTCATACTATATTCCATGATTTCATATAATCTGCTATATTCCAATATAAAATTAAAAAAAAAAGAAAGAAAGAAAAAGTTTTAAGATGGCTCAGAAATATTGCAGACAAGTTGGTCCTGGCTAGGGCTGGGAATTCAGATATAGCCATCAAGAGTTGTTTAGGCTTCCTCACAAAAGTGTGGATTGCCTACCAGATAGAATTTCTCTCCTCTGTATTGCCTGCCATTGCACGAGACTCAGGAGAAGCAACTTCAATCACTGCATGAGGAAAATACCCTGGAGGAGGAAATGGCATTCCGCTCAAGTATTCTTGCCTGAGAAATCCCATAGATAGAGGAGCCTGGCGGGCTGCAGTCCAAGGGATTGCAAAGAGTCAGCCATGACTAAGCAACTGAGCACAGCACAGCATATTATATCATCTTAGTATGACCATTCTGTTCCATTCTCTATTACCCAGTGATTAGCTAGATATATTTACAGATTTTTGAATAATAAAACACTCTTGTTATGAGTCTGTTTATGTGATTTACTGTGATAATTACACCTGGATTTTTTCCTGATGGCTAATTACTCCTACTTTAACTCTACGTCTCCTGAATCCCATTATTTCCACAAAATCAGGGAAAATAATTGCAGCATTCATCACCATTAACTTGAATTTACAAAGAACAAGCACCATAAATTATTTAATGGATACCAGTGTCCCCTCACTAATCAATTCTTGATGTCTTACTTGAGTTTCCCAAGTGGCATTAGTGGTAAAAAAAAAAAAAAAAAATACTCACCTGGCAATGCAGAAGACAAGAGACACAGGTTTGACCCCTGGGTTGAGAAGATCCCCTGGACAAGGGCATGAAAACTTACTTCAGTATTCTTGCCTGGAAAATTCCATGGAAAGAGAAAACCAAAGGGCTACAATTTATGCTGTCCCAAAGCATCAGACACAGCTGAGCACAAGCAAGCACAGTGTGTTACTCCCACAGTGAAAAGATTCCCACTCTTCCTGAGTGGTATGGATAAGAAGTGACTGACAAGTTTACAAAAATGATCCATTATTATATGATCATCCCCAAAGCCAGAAAACCATAGTTTGCCTTGGAATTTCTGGCCTTTCAACTTAATAGTCATTTTTAGGTCCAGGCTTTAATTAGTCAACCTTTGTGTGTATGTGTTCAGTTGCTCATGCATATTGGACTCTTTGCAGCCCCATGGACTGTAGCCTGCCAGGCTCCTCTGCCCTGTGATTTTCTACACAAAAATAATGGAGTGGGGTGCCATTTCCTCCTCCAAGGGATTTTCCCAACCCGGGAATCAAACTCAAGTCTCTTGGGTCTACTGAATTGGCCCATGGATTCTTTACCACTAGCATCACCTGGAAGCCTAGCAGATTATAAGCAATACTTCCAGGTCCATGATTATCACATGAACCCCTCAATCTAGAATGATGATAACTATAATATCATATAGCCTAATCCAGCTTTAAATTTTATTCTTTGACTTAGGAATTCTCAGACTTCTACCAATAAAGGAAAAGGAGAACCTGAAATATTTTTTTATTGTATGAGCAAGCTATGGAACAATGCACTAAGTCACTGCAGTCCTGTTCAACTCTTTGAAACCCTATGGATTGTAGCCCAACAGGTTCTTCGGGCAAGAATACTGCAGTGGGTTGTTATTTCCTTCTCCAGGGGATCTTCCCAACCCAGGAATCAAACCTGTGTCTCTTACATCTTCTGCATTGACACTAGCACCACCTGGGAAGCTAGGTATACGCACGCATAAGACTTACTTCTCCATCTGAACGTTGTATATCTAGCTCTTACAAGAGAAAAGGTAATATGGGATAATGGGATTAGTCCTGAGAAGAAGAAGGATTTTTAAGGCTCAGCTAATACATTTTTGCTTTTTTTTTTTCTTAATGTAGATGAAGGCTAATTACCTCAGAAGCTAAGGCATCACCTTTCTCCAAATTAAGGGAATTTCAGGAGAATTTGATTATTCAGATTTCTCAGCCTGTGTCATATGTGGCTAAATATCCCAATCCTATATCTTAAGGTTTTACTCTTTCCCCTTTAGTACCTTTTCCTTTGCCTAAGAGACTTTTTAATAGTGAACATTTAATGAAATTACAATTTCATAATCTATACAATTAGGCTCTGGGCTTGGTTATTAGTCAAGTCTACCCAGAGGGAAATATAACTTGGTCGAGTGAAATTTTTAAAGCTGAGAAACATTACTGAGTTTTACCACAAATCCTTAAATTCATTTTAGTTGTCTTGAGGAAGAGGTTTTTCTGCCCAAACTACATAAGTGGCTTTTATTTATGAAATCAATGTGCCAAGAGTATAAAACCAATCTATACCTAATAATGAATTTTGTATAATAGAGCCAGAGGACAATATCTTCTTCAAAAATATTCCATTAAAATTTGAAAAGTGTTTTATATAATGTAGAATTCTAAGGCTTTGATTGTTTATTTCATATCCTCTAAAACCATTATCATTTAGTTTATTTGGAAAATGTTTTCCATTCCTGAATAAGAAAGACTATTCAAATGAAGGTGGTTACTTTTGGGGGTAAATACTTATGAACAACAAACTTCATCTATTTGTGTACAGTTTAACGGATTTTGACATTTGTGTACACCCATGACATCATTAGCACATTGACAAGAAGTGAAACAAAACCAACAGAAAAAAAAATTCGTTTTTAGATCTTTGCAGTTCATCTCATCCAGTTCGTCTGCTCCAGAGAACCTGGATCTACATCAATGAATAAAGGTATGTTTGCATTCTATAGCATTTTATGCAAATAGAATTGCATGTTAGCTTCTTTGACAGCACATTAATTTTCAAATGTGTTCATGTTGTTGCAGAGATGCAGTAGTTTATCCCTTCTTATTGCTGAGTAGCCTTTTATTGTATATACGACAGTTTGTTTATCCATTCACCTGTTGATAGACATTTGGTTTATTTGCAGTTTGAGACTATTACAAGTGAAGCTGCTATGAACTTTCATGTACAGCTTTTGTATGAAAATGAGTGAAACAGGGGGAGGGAGGAGGGAGGGAGAAGGGAGGGGGGTTCTGGAGGGGGAGCATATGTAAACCCATGGCGATAACATGTCATTGTATGGCAAAACTAATAAAAAAAAATTAAAAAATAAAAAAAGAAAATGAGTGAAATGATTGGTACCACGGTTACTGATCAGTTGAGAGAAGCAGAATCTGTCAGATACTTTCTTTGAGATTTACAAAACTCTTTACTTAAAACCTCAACCAGTGTTTTCCAATGTCCTTTCTAAGGCCATAAGCATTAGACTTCTCTTGTTACTTGTTGAAAAATTTTGGATTGCAAATCAAATCCAATAAGCAGAATTATGATTAGAATTTGTAGAATAATCTGCACTTTAAAAACTTTCCAAGTGAATCTACCTTACCCTAAAACTTTAGAACTATTAATATATGAGAACTATTAATGTGTAAGTGTACATACTCAGTCGTGTCTCTGTGAGACCCCATGTACCATAGCCCAACAGGTTCCTCTGTCCATGGAATTTTCCAGGCAAAAATACTGGAGTGGGTTGTCATTTCCTCCTCCATAGAACTATTAATAGAGACATTTTAAGCCTTACTGTTAAGTCATGCTGACCTGCACACAGAAGCATAAGTGGCTTGTTCCTACACAGAACTGCTTTCCGGAAATACATTTTGCAGGAGTGCATTTGAACTCAATTAGCAATATTATAACTATTCATAGGATACTTGATTGTATTTATTATAAGAGTGTTGTTGAATATATCATATAAAATTACAAGAATTTTATTTAATTTATTAAGGGTGTATCCAAGATTAACTGTCTCAGATATTAGTAACAAATAACATTCTTATTCTTTTGGAAAAAAAAGCCTAAAAAATTAAATTTACAGATACAACTGAAACTGCTTCTATATAACAAAATTTAATCACACATGGACTTCCAGCAGAGGGAAGTTTTATGAATTTCAAAAAAATGGAGAAACTCAATGAAAAGAGAAATGTGGAAGAATTTGTTGTTCTATTTTCCTCTCCCTTGGCAAGCTGATTTGCTGAAAACTATCAAGAAGAGCAGTTTTCCCTGGAGCAAACTGACTCAGTTATAAGGGAAAGTAATTTCAGTTATTTATAGGTTTTCACAGAAACCTTGTGAATTCTATACTGTCTTGTTTTTCTCTGGGTAATGGTGTTGTTTTTCCTTCTGTTGGCACCTCCACCTCACTTAAGCCCAGAATTGCCCTATTTCCCCTGCTAGAATTTTTTTGTGGACTGGTATATTAATTTGATAAACAAGTTATGAATTTTGAGACTTGTTCATGTAAGTAACATACCAGTTAGAAGTTCTGAAAGTTGTAGCTGAACATAATTCTCTTTGGGCTTTCACAACCAGAAAGCTACAAGCTAATTTTGCTTTCAAATAGAAGAACTGCACCCAATTTATTGCACATATTTCTGTGTTCAGGCCCTTACTGATTAATAGAACCCTATCCTGACAACTCTATGTTTCTATGCTAAATTCATTTTTGTAGTCCACCACAAATTCTTTTGGAAAAATGGGAAATATTTGTTAATGCTTCATAACTCAAAATATATCATTATTAGAATTATTTTCTCTCCAGTGGACTTTTTCTTAAACCAGATGCATTTATGACCAAGTAAATGTCTTGGCCTCATGCACTTAATTCTCTGTGCCTGACATAACCAAGATAAAGATATCAAAGAATTCTCTGCTTTCTAAATAATAAAAATATCACTGAAATAGAGAGCATAGGAAATGTCAAAATGTAGATCATTCCTATAGAGAAAACTTCCTAAAATTAAATAAAATTTTGGCTACTAGCAATAATTTTGAAATTTTCATAATAATACCTTAGTGCTATCCACTTATTCCAAGCCCAATCTTAAGAAAAACTTTGATTAAAATTCCCCCAACCTACTCTGAAATCTAACATGTAATCAGTATTCATCCTGAAGGCCTACAATTTGCTTCGCAGATTCCACAGAGCTTGCCAAAGCATTCTTATAACTCTTCTCATGCATTAGTTATGAATACTTCAATTTAAAGAATAACACATCGCTTCTTTCAGTGTATGGTACTGGAATATTTCTCTGTATGTCTTTTAGCATCTTTCTCTTCTCTCTCTCTCAGGACCTAAAGCAGAAAAAGGAAGCATCCTTTTGTTGACAGAATAAGATAATTCTTTACTTAGACCACTCCAGTCAAAGGACAGGACTGTGTATCACAGTGCATACCACACTCAGAAAGAAGGAAATTTCCCCCCAAAATGGAAAATGTTTTATATGACGGTTTCTCTCTGGTTAACCTATATTCTTACTAAGCAAAAGAAGAATACTCAGATTCCACTGTTTTTAAGGGATTGCTTTCCATAAGGGCTTCCCAGGTGGTGCTAGTGGTAAGGAACCTGCCCGTCAATGCAGGAGATGTAAGAGACAAGAGTTTGCTCCCTAGGTCTGGAGGATCCCCTGGAGG
The DNA here is from genome assembly GCA_007570785.1 of Antilocapra americana. Lineage (NCBI taxonomy): Eukaryota > Metazoa > Chordata > Mammalia > Artiodactyla > Antilocapridae > Antilocapra > Antilocapra americana. The sequence continues at coordinate 33,662,224 of ML661338.1, read as the reverse complement.
AAGTCATGGCAACCCACTCTAGTATTATTGCTTGGAAATACCTTGGACAGAGGAGCCTGATGGGTTACAGTCCATAGGGTCACAAGGAGTGGGACATGACTGAAGCAGGCATACATGCTTAGCATGAACTTAACATGCAGGCATCCACTGAGGAGTCCAATAAACAATTCATTTCTGATCTGCCAGCTGTAGACTCATGTCAATACACTTATATCTTTTACAATATCCTAGAGAGACAGTCCTCAAGTTTTATGATAGAATGCCTTAAAGCTACTTTAAGAAAGACCCTCGTAAACCCGCTACTTCATAAAGTTAGCCATTCTTGTGTCTGGTTTCAAAGTCAGTTGTGCAGTTCTGTTTTTCACATGCCACAAAAATTCCAAAAATGAGTAATAAGGTAGAATTACCATTTTCAGTGTGTTTTAATGAGCTTCCCACATTTTTCACCAATGAAATCAGGCATGATATATCATTTTGATTTGCAGACGAGACTCAAATTACTCACTTTAGGATTCAATGTATGAACTGCTTTTATTTTCATGGGAGTAGCTGACAATGGACATTTGCCTTTATCTCCTTTTAGTGTCATCTATGCAACACTAATTTGATGTGATTTAAGTCATATTTAGTTTTTTAAAATTAATTTTGAAAAGAAATAAGCATCTTTATTTTGATTATGTGTATGTGTGTGTTCAGTCACTCAATTATATTTGACTCTTCGCAACCCCATAGACTGAAGCCTACCAGGCTCCTCTGACCATGGAATTTTCTAGGCAAGAATAATGGAGAGAGTTTCCATTTCCTACTCCAGGGGATCTTCCTGACCCAGGAACTGAACTCAAGTCTTGTTTCTCCTCAGTTGGCAGGCAGTTTCTTTACCACTTAACCACTTGGTCTCTAATTGTATGCCCAGAAAAGTTACTGAAACCTTTAATTTTTAATTTAATTTTTAAACACTTATAATTTTAAATGCTTCATTTTTAAACATTTAATTTTTAAGTGCTTATAATTTTTAATAACTTTGAAAGAAAGAGATAGTTTCCACAGTGATATAACACTCAGGCTAGGTAAACGTTTGAATGCCTTCCAAAATTGTTCCACTGACAAATGATTTTCATTGATAACTTGCAGGTGAGTCTAACCAGGATCTATTCATTCTGTCTTAGATGTAGCACACACATATTTATATACTCATGTAGATGTTCAAATACACACACACACACACATATATATATATATATACATACATACACATGCAACTATAATAAACACTACACTTAACAATTAAAGCTAAACTTCTAAAATACTTGAATTAATTGAATAGGAATTCAAGTAGCCTTTTCCAATATTGTATCATTATTGACTCCATCCCTATTAGAATGCTGAGTTCTCCAAAACTTCTTAAATTATGTGAAGCTCCATGAAAGTATTGTAATTTACCAAAATACATCATGGTTTTACTCTGGATATTTGAGTTGTAGAGCAATTACTACTGATGTCTTAAAACCATTAGCTAATTTTCCTTTTCATTTTAACTATTCCTAAATTGAAGTCAATTTTTATTTTTTATTTATTTATTTATTTTAATTTTTTTAATTAGTTTTGCCATACAATGACATGATATCGCCATGGGTTTCCATATGCTCCCCATACAGAAACCCCCTCTCTCCTTCCTCCCTTCTCCCTCCTCCCAGGAAATCTCGAAGCACCAGCCCCGAGCATCAATCCTGGGCTGGCAATTGATTACACATATGATAATTAACAAGTTTCAATGCCATTCTCCCATATCATCCCACCCTTGCCCTCATCCACAGAATCCACGAGTCTGTTCTATACATCTGAGTTCCTTTTGCTGTCTCGCATACTGGGTTCTCATTACCGTTTTTCTAAATTCCATATATATGCGTTAGTATACTGTATTGTTGTTTTTCCTTCTGGCTTACTTCACTCTGGATAATGGGCTCCAGTTCCATCCACCTGAGTAGAACTGATTCAAATGAATTTTTTTTTAATGCTGAGTAATATTCCATTGTGTATATGTACCACAGCTTTCTTATCCATTTGTCAGTTGATGGGCATCTAGGTTGCTTCCATGTCCTAGCTATTGTAAACAATGCAGCGATGAACATTGGGGTACACGTGGCTCTTTCAATTCTGGTTTCCTCGGTGTATATGCCCAGCAGTGGGATTGCTGGGTCATATGGCAGGTCTATTTTCAGTTTTTTAAGGAACCTCCACACTGTTTTCCATAGTGGCTGTACTAGTTTGCATTCCCACCAACAGTGTAAGAGAGTTCCCTTTTCTCCACATCCTCTCCAGCATTTATTGCTTGTAGACTTTTGGATGGCAGCCATTCTGACTGGTGTAAAGTGGTACCTCATTGTGGTTTTGATTTGCATTTCTCTGATAATGAGTGATGTTGAGCATCTTTTCATGTGTTTGTTAGCCATCTGTATGTCTTCTTTGGAGAAATGTTTGTTAAGTTCTTTGGTCCACTTTTTGATTGGGTCGTTTATTTTTCTAGAATGGAGCTGCAGGAGTTGCTTGTATATTTTTGAGATTAATTGTTTGTCCGTTGCTTCACTGGCTATTATTTTCTCCCATTCTGAAGGCTGTCTTTTCACCTTGCTTATAGTTTCCTTTGTTGTGCAAAAGCTTTTAATTTTAATTAGGTCCCATTTGTTTATTCGTGCTTTTATTTCCAATATTCTGGGAGGTGGGTTATGGAGGATCCCACTTTGGTTTATGTCAGAGAGTGTTTTGCCTCTGTTATCCTCTAGGAGTTTTATAGTTTTTGGTCTTATGCTTAGATCTTTGATCCATTTTGAGTTTATCTTTGTGTATGGTGTTAGAAAGTGTTCTAGTTTCATTCTTTTACAAGTGGCTGTCCAGTTTTCCCAGCACCACTTGTTAAAGAGGTTGTCTTTTCTCCATTGTATATTCTGGCCTCCTTTGTCAAAGATAAGGTGTCCATAGATGTGTGGATTTATCTCTGGGCTTTCTATTCTGTTCCATTGATCTATATTTCTGTCTTTGTGTCAGTACCATACTGTCTTAATGACTGTGGATTTGTAGTATAGCCTAAAGTCAGGTAGGTTGATTCCTCCAGTTCCAATCTTCTTTCTCAAGATTGCTTTGGCTATACGAGGTTTTTTATATTTCCATACAAAGTGTGAAATTATTTGTTCTAATTCTCTGAAAAAGACCTCTGGTAGCTTGATAGGAATTGCATTGAATCTATAGATTGCTTTGGGTAGTATACTCATTTTCACTATATTGATTCTTCCAATCCACGAACACGGCACATTTCTCCATCTGTTTGTGTCCTCTTTGATTTCTTTCATCAGTGTTTTATAGTTTTCTCTATACAAGTCTTTTGTTTCTTTAGGTAGAAATACTCCTAAGTATTTTATTCTTTTTGTTTCGATGGTGAATGGAATTGTTTCCTTAATTTCTCTTTCTGATTTCTCATTATTAGTGTATAGGAATGCCAGGGATTTCTGTGTGTTGATTTTGTATCCTGAAACTTTGCTATATTCACTGATTAGCTCTAGTAATTTTTGGTAGAGTCTTTAGGGTTTTCAATATAGAGGATCATGTCATCTGCCAACAGAGAGAGTTTTACTTCTTTTCCAATCTGGATTCCTTCAATTTCTTTATCTGCTCTGATTGCTGTGGCCAAGACTTCCAAAACTATGTTGAAAAGTAGTGGTGAGAGTGGGCACCCTTGTCTTGTTCCTGACTTCAAGGGGAATGATTTCAGTTTTTCACCATTGAGGATAATGTTTGCTGTGGGTTTGTCATATATAGCTTTTATTATGTTGAGGTATGTTCCTTGTATTCCTGCTTTTTGGAGGGTTTTTATCACAAATGGATGTTGAATTTTGTCAAAGGCTTTCTCTGCATCTATTGAGATAATCATATGATTTTTATTTTCAATTTGTTAATGTGGTGTATTACATTGATTGATTTGCGAATATTGAAGAATCCTTGCATCCCTGGGATAAAGCCTACTTGATCATGATGTATGATTTTTTTAATATGTTGTTGGATTCTATTTGCTAGAATTTTGTTAAGGATTTTTGCATGAAGTCAACTTTTAAAATGCTAATCTGTTATCTAAAGAAGTATATGCCTTCCTGCCTGTTAAGTCACTTCAGTCATGTCCATCTCCTTGTGACCCTACGGACCATGCTCTTTGTGATCCAGTGGACCAGAGCCTGCCAGCCTCCCCTGTCCATGGGGTTCTCCAGGCAAAAATACTGGAGTGAGTTGCTTTGCCCTCCTTCAGGGATCTTCCTGACCCAGCAATTGAACCTATTTCTCTTATGTCTCTTGCATGGACAGAAAAAAGTATGAGGTGCTATACTCATTAGAACATTTTAAAGCAAATTATCACACAAATGAATATACTTTTATTCTGAATACATAGCAAAATATTGATGATTAGCTGATACTTCATAAACATTAATATATGGCTATATATTACAGGGATAAATCATTAAATGAATGAGATCATAAAATATCAGTACTTTCTAAGAGCAAAAATAATAATAGTAATAATCCTCTCTGTATCCTCAAGTGAGAAAAGAGAGAGAAAAAGCCCACAGCCTTGTCTATCAAATATTTCAGATTAATGTCTGTTAGGTGTTTACTGCAGTGACAGAATTAAGCTATCTTAATGAAATTATGGAAAAGTAGTTGCCATTTACATAATCTTACATGTTAAGCCAGCACATATTTCCCTAGAAGTTACTTTTTTTGCCCTTAGAGACATGTCAAATGATTATTTGATAAAATCAACACATTTCTAAAGATTCAGGTGAGTAGGACAAGGGTAGAATACAAAATAAGTCCTATTAGATGAAGTTGGAAAGTAGAGAAGATTACTATGCGAAAAGGTGAAGTGAATTAAAGCAAAGATCATGGGCTAAAACTCAGGAGTTTTATCACTTGATATGCCATGTTTTCCAACAATTACAAAATATGAGGGAATAAAGAGCCCCAGGGAAGAAAACATTTCAGATTTGTTGAGAAAACCAACTTTTTTCCTTAATTTTTGATTAGCTTCACAAATAAACTAAATTAGATGTTCCTTTCACAGAGTGTTCAGAGATTTATTTTTGCCAATGTATATAAAACGTCAAGGACATGTTAGATATTCAGGGAAGCTAAGTTTTAAAACAATTGAGTTAAATGTAGATATTATATGAATATTTAAATAGGAAATCTCAGTGTAAAAGTAATTCTTCAATGGAAGGATTATGTTAGAATTAAAAGGCCACTTCACTTTTGTCTATATATATAATTTGAACAATAGTAGTAAAATAATACCTAACACTGCCTTTATTCTCAGTGGACAAAAATGAAAACAAAATTTTTGAAGATATTCAGATATTTACCTATGTTGAAAGAATGGTTAACTGTCAAATGAGATTCACTGACATTTTTACACCGGACTTCACTGGTGATTCAAATGAAACAGACAAACAGCACAGAGGAGATTTTCTTTCTCTGGAGGAATGAAAGATGTCTGATGAAACATCTAAGAATGTCTCTTATGCCTCATCAAAACAGGTTGTGGTTTCCTATTAATAGAAAAACTTTTTGAGCAATGGGCCACAGGTAAAACACTATTTTGATTTCAAAACTTCTTATATATATATATATATATATATATATATATATATATATTCAGTTAGTTAAACAGAATATGCTTGAATTACTGCATTCCAATCTCTAGTCAGTCATGTCTCATAAATCCATAACTTCTAGGTTTACATTAAACATTATATATGGACCACATGCCAGTGCAGGAGCCGCAGGAGATGCAGGTTCTCTCCCTGAGTCAGGAAAACCCCCTGGAAGAGAGCATGGAAACCCACTCCAGTATTCTTGCCTAGAGAATTCCATGAATGGAGAAGCCTAAAGGGCTATAGTCCACAGGGTCTCGGTCAGACAGGATTGAAGTGACTGAATACATGCATAGACTAGATGTACTCTGCTAAAAGAATCTTATAGATAGAAGCTCCCAGAATTTTCTAATAGCCAACACCACTAGCAGTTTTTATAAGGATATGTAATTAGGATCATTCATTACCTTCATCTAACTAGTAAACAGGGAATGTTACAGACTTACTGTGAAAACTTGCTTCCTATCAATGTTTCAGTTGTAATAAAGCCAATTCAATAAACTGTTATCAAGTCAGTCCAATGTGTCAAACATCTTTGACTTTCTCTTTCCCTGTTCTAGCTTTTCATTAAATTGCTAATGCTTGTTCAGGGAGATGAACACTTCTAGTTATCCATTTGCTCCAACTTCACCAAGTCCTTCATTTGTATTGAATGATCCTATGTTGACACCCAATTTGCCGGGGTCCAGCCTCGGCGGGGTCCGGGGGTCTTGAGGGATGGGTGGCGCTGGCGGAAGAACTGAGCTGAGTCGATGTGTGGTGATGGAGCAGTCTCTCTCTTTATTGTTGTTGG